>JBBPFP010000095.1:2583297-2598770 GCA_037974795.1 Kaempferia galanga | reverse complement strand
TGCTTTCATTGAGAGTTGAACTCAAGACCTCCCGCTTACTAAACGGGTGCTCTAACCAACTGAGCTATGAAAGCTATATTTTAGTTTTTGAAACAAAAATATATTAGTTTTAATTACTAAGTGAAAACACTAGTTGAGATAAAAATTATAAATAAATTCTGCTTTCATTGAGAGTTGAACTCAAGACCTCCCGCTTACTAAACGGGTGCTCTAACCAACTGAGCTATGAAAGCTGTGATCTTTGTTTTGAATAATTAAGTAGATAATGGTTGATAATCAACTGTGGAAAAGGAGTAATTTAACGTTTTAGTTTCCATTTAATATTGTCATGCGAATTACTGCTGGGCAAATACCCTGACTTTATAATTTTTATCCGCCGAACGATGATGTGCATTGCTCCAATGGCATGGCGGGTATGAATGACAAGTAGAACCCTCCATAAGAGCATTGTCTCACAGTTAGAGGGAGTGCCTTCTAGAAGCATCTATAATAGAAGTGAGATTTTTCTTATGATCTCTACCTCTATATCATTATTTAAATATTTACTCTTCAAATATTATAAATTATACAATCAAATATTTTACCAATTAAATATTTATAACTTCTCAAATATCTTACCCTTTTTAAAACAAAAAATAAAATTGATAGTCATTGCCAACCTTTTAGTGGGGCCGGCCAAACGGGATCTTCTGATTCGTAATTTTTGATCCCTTCCTGGTCCACATCAGGAGAGACCATTGGATCATATCAGGAGGAACCAATACATGGATCTTTGATGTTATCCAACGGTCTCTCTTGATGTGGACCAGAAAGAAACCAGGGATTGCGGATCTGCTCTAGGGATCGACGGCATGTCGCAGCATGTACCCGATGCAATTATTTTTATTTTTTTAAATAAAAATCACCTACACAATATCCTATTAAATGATTTCTAATATCTCTCAAATATATCCCTCCAAAAAAAAATATATTTAGAGAAATATTCTTTACAAATATCTCTTATTATGAACGCCCTAATTAAGATTGGGAGCGGCATGGGGAGCCACTCCTTTTATTATATTTTTTAAAAATTAAAATAATTTTATAATTATAATATTATTTTTTAAAAAATAAAATTAATAAAATAGAAAAGGTACCTTTCTTTAACGGTTAATTTTTAATGTTGTATTTTTTATTTTTAAAAAATACCTATAAATATATCTTTAATATTTCATTTATTTCAAATACCCATTACCAAGTAGCCATTATAAAATATTTATTACAAACTGGGAAGAAAGTATAATCCTCTATTCTATAAATATTGTCTTCCCAACTACATAACTATCTTTATTTATTCCAAATATCAAAAGAATAATTTGAAAATATTATGTAAATACGTATTATTTTATTGAAATGAGGAGATGCAATAGTCAATTAATCAATTGTATAAATATTCAGGTCTCACTAAAATATTCAATGAAAATTTTTGGAGAAACTGTGAGCATGTGCATAACTCTGTAAACACAAAATGCCGGGATATGAAAACTGTGACCAAGCATAGGAAAATAATGTTCAAAAAATTCAATTAATCAATTGAATAAACTTTATACTTCAGCATAGGAAAATCATTTACTTTCATGATTAAGGGTTGCAAAGTTCTGGTTCGCCTACCAGATAAATTTGGAATACAATTTATGCATACTCAGAAGTAGAACTCTCAAATATTCATCCCTAGTGCATGGGAATTAAACCTTGATTCTTTTAGTTGTTCCTCGAAGTGCTTTACCACTGTATCGCATTCGTGGGGCACAAAGGATATTGATTTTGGATATTGCAAATCATGTTGTGATTTTTCACAGTTGGGGCTGTTGATGGGAGATAGTTTATTCTTTAAGGAGTATTCTGGGATTAGTGATTGATATACAATTTGACTATAACGGGTTTCATTTACATTACTTCCTGTGTAATTAAGTTTGGGTTGAAATTTTCTATTCTAGTTTCGATGCAAAGTTACATTTCTCCAGGTTTCTGTTGAAGAATCATTAGGATTTCTTGGTCACAAGTATTTCAAGGCTATTTTCCACCATGCCTGTGTCTGTCGCGACAGATTTCGCGCTGAAATCTGTCTCTGTTTTCTCTCTGTAATTTTCTCAGTAGCAAATGAAGATTATAGGTTGGTTATTTTGTTTGATATTTAATAAAACTTAAACTAGTGAGATATTCTCCATCTATTCTGGTTCAATACACCAAAAACCTTCAGAAGTCGCTTGCATGTTTCCTCACTGCTCCCTTTTTCACTTGGTTGTGTTTGGAAAAGAGTTTGCAGATGCAAATGATGTCAGTTTGTAACTACTCTATTTTGGAATATGTATCCATGAAATCCCTCTTTATACAGATGGCTACTCGAAAACTGGCAACTTTCCGGCCGGGAAGGAGAATAACCGATCCGAAATGATCCGTGTCCAGTCCACGAAAAGCTGCAGAAAGACCACAGTTGTTGCCATGCCAACTCCACGTGGCATGTAGGATCAAAAAATCGTACAGAATTGTCAGTCAAAATTAAGATGGGTAAAACGTGATCTACAAAGGAAGTAGATCCAGTCTCGAGAGATTCGGATTTGATCAGATAAGTCGGCTATCATATCTCAATCTTAGTTGTCAACGTTTCTCTTGTATAAGTCTTAGATCTTAATATATCTCTCAGCATCCTTGTCTCGACCTCGATACCTTTTCTTCGTACTCAGTCCCAAATATAGGCATTCTCTATGTCTTGACCTCAGCTATCGACATCTTCTCAAATTCATCCTCAAATCCAAATATCCTCTATGTCTTGGTTTCAGTTGCCGACATCTCCACTGCCTTAACTCAGATTCGGATGTCTTCCCCGATATCCTCCATGTCTTAGTTTCAACTGTCGACATCTCTCATGTCTCAACCTCAGCTTCAGATACAAACATCTCCCTTGGCATCCTGCATGTCTCAGCCTTAACTGATATCTTTTCTGGCATCATCCATGTCTCATTCTCAAATTCTGACCTCATTCATACCTCCATCTCAGATCCTGACATCTTCCCTCTCTCTGTCTTAGTAGCCGACATCGTCCATATCTCGGCCTTACTCGTTGACACCCTCCACACCTCAGTGTTAGATCCCAGCATCACCCCTGTCTCAACCTCAATCGTCGGTCTCCTCTTAGTCTCAACTTCAGTCGCAGACTTTGTCTATCTTCAAGGTCACTCCACATCGATGTCATTTCCTTATCTAGCCTCATATTGGACCCACACTAAACCCTCATTAGCGAGGTCGTTTTTCAATTTCAGAACATGTGACATCAAGTGAATAGAGAAGCCTTATGTGGTTATCAAATCTGATCTCCTAAATATCCTCGTGCAAACAAGTGACACTTAGTGGATGAAGAGGCTGCTAACCGCTATTGGATTTGATTCCACATTGATGCTGACGTGGAAATACTCTTCTGATGTTATATAAACCCTAGAGAAAGTAAATACAAAGGGATCTTCCTTTGGTAACACACACCCTCTCTCTCAAACCATATCTAGGGCTACATAAACTTTCATATCTTCTTCTTCTTACTTCTTATGTACTACATTCATATTTCAAGCAAACTCTAATTTGAGTGTCCGACAGTCAGGATCTTCCCAATGCTAGTATAACTGTCGGTTGAAGTGCATCTCAAGTCCTCTTCATCCTTTTCACCAACCATCTCCGGAGAGCAAGAGCACACATATTAGATTGTTTGTTGACGGGCGCCTTGACCACCCAGGATATTTGATAACAGCCTCCATCACTAAAAGATGGAATTTTGTAGATGAGAACTAGAAGATGTTGGGAAACTTGGACAGAATTCCTTCTTCGACCGACCGACGAGAAAACCTCCACTTGCCTCTCTAACTCAAATACCTAAACTCACAGCTAACATTACTTAAACAGAGGCACTAGCCGAAGCACATTGCTATTGTTTGTTTTAAGAATCAACCAGTCAACCAACGAGCATTGGAGTTGGTAAATAACAGTGAAGATTCCTTGATCATGTCATGGAAACAGATACAGTTCGCTCGCACGAGGAGCTGCTACTGCCAAACCGATAGGAAACACGACGCCTTTAACGCACACAGAAGCTTCGAGTTCATAATTCAAAGAGAAATGTCAACTTCCACTGTTCGCCTCGCACGAATTAATTTCCCTAAGTTCGTCGTTAGATTTCTTTCCATGACCAAAGTCGCTATGCATTATCGATCGAACAGTCAAGCAGGAAGAACCAGTGCAAAAGTTGTCATTCATTGAGTAGCCTCTAATAGAATTCAAACTCGATCCTCTTTAAAGGAGAAGCAGCAGTTTGTAACTGCATTAAAGAGTATTTATTTCCACTTTCAATGAGTTGCATTACAGGAAAATATGATTAAGGAAGACTTTGGATGGGAGCTTTATCTTCTGTTTACCACTTAATTATTATCTCTCCTGCCAAACGCCTTTCCTGCCCAGCAACTCTGCAAAATAAATAAATAAAAAAGGTTAGAACGTGCAGAGTAAGTTACATCATGAATATGAAATGTGCATACTGTAACTGAACGGAAATAGGACAAACTTGTTAGAATGTGAAGCTTGAGTTACTTAATGAATGAAATGCACAGGCAGTGATTGCGACACATAAGACAAAAAGAATGCTATCAGTCCCCAGCATACCACGAGAAAGGACCCATACTGAGAAAAGGGGCAACACCAGTGCAGAAAAGAAGGAAACAGGGTGAAAAGCTTCACCACTTGGCAAGCAAGATTCATAGATTAAGAATGAAAAGGTCACAGAGCCAATGAGATGAAATTGAATGTAATCATGCAAACGGCATGCCATTGTTATCATCAAATATACAAGAATTTCTTCCTCCGGCCGTTCACTAGCGTTCTATATCGACCATAATATTCAAATCAACATAATATATAAGCTATTTATTACGGACGTCTCCAATTTCTGCTCCTACAATTCAAGTCTTGAAACAGCAATTTCCAAGAAAGGAGAAGATTAATCTTTTCGAGTGATTTTTTTTTTTTTGTAAAAAAAAGGGACAATCAAGATCTCATCTTGTTTAAGCTAATCGACTCACCTCGCCCGGCCGCCGCATCTTCCAGTCCGGGGAGGCAGTCCGGCGGGTCCTCGAACGCGGCGACAGGAAGCCGCTTGCGGGCGAGGCCAATGTCTATGACGATGACGCCGGAGGACGGATCCTTCACGACGATCCCCTTGACGGGGAGCCACAGGAAGAGCTCCTCCTGCGAGAACCCGACCACCCCCCGGAGCGCGCCGTAGCTGAGGTTGCCGCGCACTTCGCGGTCGAAGAACGCCAGCCCGTCCTCGTACCGGGCGTAGCAAGTTCCGTCGATCCGGACCTCGAGGAGGCCGGAGACGGGGTCGTAGGCGAAGGACTCGACGGCCTTGGGCAGGAGCCCGCCGGGGAGGCCGTGGTCCCGGAGTAGATCGCCGATGGAGGCGGAGACGCCGGCGGCAGAGGAGGAAGAGGAGAAGAAGAGGAAAAGAAGGATCGAGAAGGGGAAAAAAGGAATGAGGGAGGAGAACGATGAGAGCGTCGCCATGGATTTGGGTTTATGGCAGGGGTTAGGTTTAATTTGACACGGAGATCGATAGATATACGAAGAAAGGAAGGGATAACCACCAGGGACGAGATGAGCTGGCATTGTATCATTAACAAAAACGGAAAAACCACGGTGGAGCCCACTCACTCGCACAAATTATATAAATATTTTTTTAAAAAATATATTTGTTTATTAATCAATTATTTGATTTTTGTAATTTAGCTAATTTAGTGCGAATGATACATACATTGTATTTAACCTTGAAACTCTAATCATAGCCCCGGATATAAGGTGTCATGGTTAGACTAACTCGAAATTAAGAATATTTAGTTTATTGATTACATTTTACACAAACTTCAAAAAAAAAATTGGATACGGAGAGGAATTAAATGTTATAGTAATTAATAAACTCAAACCTAATTAGTGGTTTCCAAAGTAGAGGAATGAAAGACAGCACCAATTGGAATTTGGTATCATTTAGCATGAATCTATTAATAATTTACGTACAAGGTTTTGTCCTTGTGAAACGAATAAAATCGAGTTGGGTAGCTGTATATATGTTTCATATTATGAATACAATAGGAGAGGAAAGAAAACAAACGCCACTTCAGAGTAGCAATCACAAAGGAAGAAGAAAACAAATGCAGGTAACGCTATTGTAGCCTGTTGATGCCTTATTGAGATTTGCATTTAAGATCATACTTCAGCAAGATTTTGTTTTATTTTTTTATTTTTACTTTCGAATCAATTCGAGTTTACCTCTCCAATTGTTCTTTCATTGGCTTTAATTAATTAATTAATTAATTTGTTGTTTGGGTAATGCTCTCTCTATCTCTCTCTCTCTCTCTCTCTCTCTCTCTCTCTCTCTCTCTCTCTCTCTCTCTCTCTCTCACATTGGCTATGGCCATCGCAATTAATCCTAAAATTGTTCTTAATGAGGCAGCAAAAAATAGTCTGCACATGGTTTGTTAGCCTAAAAATATAATTAAGCGTGCTCTTGATTTAGACCTCTTTAATTATTGCACTATTGCTTGAATAAGCAAATAATGATAAATTGTGATCAAGTTTTTTGTCGCAATAAATTTTTTAAAATCCTTTAGAAATAGAGATGTTTTCTAAATACGCAGTAAATTTGTATTTAGCAGAATGTTAGACTAAAGGATTATTGTATGATTGTTAAGGTAAACATGCTAATAATTACATTCAAACAATATAATTATAATTACATTTCATGCCAATAATTCAACTCCCACTTATTATAAGATGATCAACAACATACAAATTAAAATATAAATTCTAATGTATTACAATCATGCTAAGACAATTCAGACCTGCATCACATCTAATGATGTCCAAACAATTAATGACTATTTTAAAGGCGATTAACACATTTCATCTACCTGTCATTGTAATACTCATTTCTTGAGTTGTGAAGCCTCTTTCACAGGCGATTGATCTTATTAATGGCTGCTTAAGTGGAGTTAGAAGCTGGTCCTCACTAGCCAACATCATTACAACTTCAGACATTGTGGGCCGGTCTTCAGGATTTTCTTGCACGCATAAAAGAGCCATTCGGATGCAACGTAGGATTTCAATGGTAGGATACGAGCAATCTAGTGCATCATCAAGAAGCTCAAGTGATCTACCTTCCTTCCATAGTCTATATGCCTTTGACATAGGAATCAAATATTTAGACCAACGAACAATATTGCTTAATCCATAAAGAATAGCATTGCGTGCTTTAAAGTTATACTTACCTGTACCAAAAGGTTTGAGCTCATATCTGTTTGATTGAACACTTTGTTCCTCCTGCCACTTAATATTTCTAATACTAAGACACCAAAGCTGAATACGTCTGATTTAAATGAAAAAAGTCCATCTGCTAAGTATTCCGGTGCCATATATCCACTGTGTTTAAAAGCTTAAAAATTAGTAATTCTTATTAGATTATGACATGAATAAACTATAAACTTACAGTGTTCCAACGGGTCTTGTGGTTGCATTCACAGGAGCTCCATCACCTTCGAAAATTCTTGAAATACCAAAATCAGAAATTTTTGGAGTCATATTTTTGTCTAGGAGAATATTGCTCGGCTTGAGATCTCTATGAATGACTCTCAGGATAGAGTCTTGATGCAGGTATAGAAGTCCCCGAGCAATGCCATTTATAATCTCAAGGCGCTTTTGCCAACTTAGCAATGCGCCTTTAGTTTTATCTGAACATGGAGTGTTTGAATAACTTGCTATATGAGCAGACTAAATTCCTAGCAATTATGAAGCCAACAAAATCAACCGATGTTGTTGGACAATAAACTCACCATAAATGAAACCATCTAAGCTCTTATTCTCCATGTATTCTAAGATGATAAGTCTCTCATCTCCTTGAATGCAGGAGCCGAGGACACGAAGAAGATTTCTGTGTTGTAACTTGGCTATCAGCGAGAGCTCGTTCTGGAACTCACTTGGACCCTGTGATGAATGTCTGGATAATTTCTTCGCGGCAATCTTTTGTCCATCTTG
This sequence comes from Kaempferia galanga, assembly GCA_037974795.1. NCBI lineage: Eukaryota > Viridiplantae > Streptophyta > Magnoliopsida > Zingiberales > Zingiberaceae > Kaempferia > Kaempferia galanga. The sequence continues at coordinate 2,590,664 of JBBPFP010000095.1, read as the reverse complement.
CAATTGACCCTGACAAAACATAACGTGCATTCAGAAAATCTGTACTAATTAGGAAGCTAAAAATTACTTGCGAAGCGGAAAAAATATATACATACCATGTAAACCACACCAAATCCTCCTTCACCAAGTTTGTTGTCGATAGAGAAATCATTTGTTGCAGCCTTTATCGTAGACAGATCGTAGGAAGGCAGTGCCCCCAAGATGTCGAGCCGACCTGGCACAAAATCAGAACGTACCAATAACCTCAAGAAAGTGGTTCACAATCTCAGAATTGAGCAATGAGAAAATCAACAGACCTGCACCTGCTCCTTCATTACATGGACCATAAGTCTCAGAGTTGATCGACCTCGACCTCGGCTCTGATGCATCGAAAGCCACTGTCGAGAGGCTACCAAAGTCGCCTATTAGAAGAACACCAAGATGTTATTTTCTCTTGAGAAAAAAAAAGGTTTATTCCAAGTACGTAGAACACGTGGTACCAAAAGCCATTACCTTTGTCCATCTTGGACAAGCATATCAGCGAGCTAGTATCATCCTTGACCGAGGAGGATTCGGAGCCAGTCTCACGGCAGTCTGAACACCAACAAAACTCCTAATCAGGAACTTGAAATTTCAAACTGAAATCTAATCTCTTAAAATTTTTAAGTCGCAACACCTTGTTTCCCTACTCTCTTTCTCCTCCACATGAACACACTCAGACTACACAGCAGCAGAAATGCCAGGAACACAGGAACGGCCATTGCCCAAACAAGCTCACTGCGCTTCGAAGACCCTATAGAAACAGTCAGTTTATTCTTGATTAATTACAATATTAGAATTCTAATCCATTCGTAGATATTTCAGGAATAATTAATTACCTGCAAGGCGGATATATAAATCATCCCCTCCTTCGGTAAAATTCCTGAGATCCACTAAATCGCCTTCCCAAGTGACGCACCCGTTTTCCCCAACCAGTGCGTACGCCACGCAGGAGCAGTCGTTGATGCACAGGTCGTGGCACGCACCCAAGCTGATCTGGCCTCGTATCGTGGCGTTCTCTGTGTCGAGCAGCTTCGCGTTGGCTACCTTCAAGACTCTGTTCGACGCGCAACTCAACGGCTTCTTCCTGTCGCATCCGAGACTTCCGTTCGGCGCCGGCGCGAAGCCTTCCAAGCAATCGCAGAAGGAGGAGTAGTAGCCCATGGTGCAGATGCGGTTGCGCCCGCAGCGCGCGTACCCGTCGCAGTCGTCCTCGGGCACGTTCCAGAAGTGCAACCACCGGCCGGTCTCCCAGTTCCACCGCTCGTATTCGCCGGAGGCGTTCACCACTGCCCGCGACAGCGCTGACAACCCGACCTTGTATTGAGTCAAGTAGTACACCATCGTACTGTTGGACACGAAATCGAAGTCTAATTGGCTCGAAATGTCGCTTTTCTCCATCCTCGGGTTGCCGCTGAATCCCTGAGAGTTCCACGGACCCGTTCGGTAGATTTTAGAGGAGCCACTCCAGAGGAAGATCTCTGGAACTCCTCGAGTCTCCATCTTGAAGGCGTAGCTGCCCGGAGAAGGGTCGGTGACGCTCTTCCACGACACGAGCTGCCACGAGGTGTTGGTTAGGTAGTTAACTCCGAGCCTCATGCCGGGTAAGAGAGTATCGCTCGGATGGTCGAAGCTCTGCCACAGAGTCTCCTTCGAGCCACCGCCGCCGCCAGCAACTGTCAGGACGAGATTGCCGGAGTCCAAAAGCTGCACTTGTGCTGAATTTTCAGCTGTGGATGTCCCGGTCGACCATGAAACATCAGTTCCGTTGTCGAGGAGGATTAGATTGCCATCGGAGGTGAAGTTGAGTGTTGCGGTGGAGGTGTTGATGGACTGGTTCCTATTGGCAATCCATACTACTACGCGTTCCGTGAGAGAGGAATTGCTGTACCATATCGCTATGTATCCCTGTACTGAGCCATTGCTTGGAGTGAAGAAGCCGAGTTGGAATATACCTCCGGAAGAAGTCAAGTTCTGGCCATTACTGAGCGAGCTATTTGGAGGCAAGGAATCCCCTGCACAAAAGTCCAGAGATTATCGTCTGAATAACGATTAAGGATTTGTAAGCATGAAAATAATTGAAGAATCAAAAGCCATGAGAAGAATTTTTGCAGTATTAAAATTGATAAAGTATCAGAAAAATACGTACTTGACTGACAATGAACAATGGCTATTGCTGCTAGCATGTTTAGGAACTGGAAAAGAAAGCGCTGCACCCTGGCCATGGAAATCTTACTGCATCTTATAAAGTTCATAACTTTCTTGGTGTTCCGATGCTGCTTTGCCCTACACTTTTACTTGTTGCTGAATCGGTTCACAAATCTTTAATTGCTAACTCTGTGCTACTGCAACTCTCATCTTCTTATCACTTCCAGAGAAGAAAGAAGCTATCATTTATTGGATGAGGGGCATATAACATGGTCATACATACCTTGATTAGTCTCCTTGAAGTTGTGGTATTTGTCAGCAATGGCGGACGACGACAACAAGGCCGTGTTAGGGATCAAGGCAATGGAGTCAATGGCGGTGGGCGGGATCAGTATTGCAAAGTCTACTTGCGGAAATTTTTGTCAGTCCATTTCAGTAAAAGGAAGGCCTCGTCTCTTTTAATTAGCAATGGGAATGAATATTCCGAATGAAATTTCTTTCTATAAATGATGCACAATGCTAAATTGGTTTCTACGCGGAGTTAAAAGATACCGATGCCCAGGTTTTGATCCGGGAGTTAAAAGTGGCACACACATTTCATCGATCTGGGAAATGGTAAGATTCATTTCTTTTGATTGTGGGTTCCTTGAGAAGTTTATCATAGAGCCAACATCATCACCTCCTCTACCATTGTTGGCCAATGTTCAGTGTTTTCTTATACGGGCAAAAGACTCATCTCTACTACACTACATCGTCCACAATCTCCAAGGATCTTTCCTTCCGTTGCCAATATGCCTACAATAGGAGTCAAATTTTGGATTAGGAGCATCCTGAGAAAAGATGAAGGACCGATGTTTCAAAATCATACTTACCTGTCCTTGAAGGTTTAAGCTCGCATCGAACACTGTGTTCCTTTTGTCACTTGAGATTTCTAGTGCCATCAAAATTGAAAACATCAGAAACCTTCTATTTTGGCACAAATGAAAAACTAAAATCAAAGTCAGATACCTTCTAGATATTCCTTCAACTGTAAGACCGCAAACTGTTTGGAGATGCAATCTCTCAATCACATCAGCAAAATAAGATTGAGACACCATTTGCTTCCCAGGAGCAGCTACAAAATTGTGCAAGGTTGTATTTGAAGCTAATGACTCCAGGCCCTTCCATCTTACTAGGACGGCTGACCAAACTCCAAGAGAAGAGCATCACACAAGCTAAAGAATGTGCTCGATTGTGATGCCACATAAAGCTTCAACATAGAGAATCCAACATAATTCTAACCCAAGCCAGAATCAAGTATATATGGCACAAGGATAACCAACTTCAGAAGTCAATATACTATTAATCGAGGTCAAACTCTCGCCCAAGCTAAGGAGCTACGTACAATGATTGTTGCCTGACTAAAGTAGTTGAAGCATGCAGTAGCTTGTGAGTGACGAGTTCATTAAAAACATTCCGAGTGTAGATATTGTGTTTCAAGTCTTGACATAGAGTAAAACCAGCTTGCAAAATCTGGGAATTGTCGAACTCATTTGGTTAGGCACATTTGCAGCCTGAGCAATTGCAGAAATGTCTAGAACATCCATTCAAAGTCAACTTATTATAACACCAAAAGGCTTAAAGAACGTTTAACCGTGCAGAAGAGAAGCAATCCCAGTTACAGAAATCAAACATCAAGACAGCCGTAATCTTATAACTGAATGTCAGTATAATAAGTACAGATAACCTGAGAATAGTAAAATGTCTCAACAGCATGATTTGTTTCTTTCTCACAAGATCAACTGGACATGAAATTCTACATTAGTTAAAGGGAACAAGGATACTTAAGTTACAATCTAAAAGGCAGGGACATGTAAATTACACAGCAGTAGTACAAGGAGCACCTTTTGTTCCGAAAGTTTCTATTACTAGTTCCAAACGACCAAGCCTCAATCAAAAGGTGGCTTCAACGTCTACAAAATAGGATATAAAAAATGAGATGGACAACCAAACAATTTTTTGCATAACAAGCTTATTGCAACAGAAGAATCACCGCTACATATCATTAACCCTGATACAGTATTGTGATAACAATCAAATGCATTACGACTGAAATCATACTGTATTGTAGAGAAAAAATAATGGTCAGTTTTTTTGTTTCTTTTCTTTTCTTTTTCTTTTCTTTTTCTTTTCTTTTTTGAGAAGTGTACGTAAAACAGTGTTGCCAGTGGAAGAAATATGGACAATACATGCTATAATTCGATATCCAGATCAGAGTGAAACTTATATAATTCACAAGTACTTCAGTAAATAGAGCACCCAAAAAAGGGGTCAGTTCTCATGTATCTGCTAGTTGAACTTGTAATTAATTCCCCGACTTAATTATGGTGGTTGACCAAATAAGGTTAGCTAAAGAGTTAGCAAGATGTTGTCTAGATTTTTTATTTCAGAAAGAATCAAATTGTCAGTGCATAGGCTCTAATTCTATTGAAGATAATTTGTTACAATAATTCAGAAAACATTAATTGGACTATAAAGGAAAGAATAAATAAAGAACCAAAACATAGTCGCATAACATGTTTGTAGAAAGGGAGTAATATGTATCCGAATGCTCAAAACTAACTAAAATGGTATGGAAAATATTCAGAAGAAAGATACAACTTGTGGGACCTCATACGATTAGCTGTGTTATCAGAGGTAAGGTATCAGTTTTTGACACAACACGTTTTGTTCCCATAGAATTGCATAAGAAGAGGAAAAAACTCTTATTTTCCAAGGATGCGAAAGTTTCTTATAAGGTAGGTTCATGCCACAGTTTGTTTAGTTTAAATTATTTGTTATTACATAGCCCAGCTATTTTTTCTCAGTTAAACTAATTGAAGTAATACAGATCATGCTCAAAAACTACAACAATGGCTTTGATCTTTGAATACCTAGTTAAATGCTACAGAGGCAAAATGCACAATGAGGAATTTAGCTCCTTTAGATATGTGATTTTGTTGAACCTGGATAATTTGATTTGACAGTTTAGAAAAGAAATTCTCCAGTTAAATGAATTACAATATCCCATGAGTTTTCGACTAATTCAGGACATGCAGGATATAACGTAGTTAGATGAAAATTTGATTCAGCACTTGATAAGAAGAGGAGAATGTTCCCTGTATTTGTAGAATCGTAGTTCATTTTCCACCGCTAAGTAGAGAGACATGAATGACATTCAGTTGACGTAGTAATGTAAGAGGTACAGTCTTTCACTTGAAAGCAGTTCTATAGTTATGCAGTTGTGATATGTTGAGAGATCTAACAAAGGTATTGGGAAAAAGAAAGTCCTCATTGTTTTCTCTGCATCTCATATTCTGGTTGCATCGGATTCATATATATAAACATCACACGTAATTTTGTCTAATTTTATGTTATTAAAATGAAAATCGTGTTCATCAAAACCATCAAAATTCATCATCATATATATCTTCCAGTAACATGCAACGATGATCATATTGATAAAGAGAATAAAGAATAAGTTGATCAAATTGATAGGAGAATAAAAAATAAGTTGTAAGTTGTTCTTTCAAGGGCAAGAGATTGACCTTTGAGCTATACGGTGGCATCGTGGTACTCTTCTTCTTCCAGGACAGGATGCAGCTCAGCGTCATTCTCCGCCGACCCCCTTGAAACTGTCGGACTACCGCCGTCAGCCGCGGCCCCGTCATCAGGATAGCGCACCACCACGACGGGGCAAACACAATGGTGGACGCAATAGTCGCTGACGCTGCCGAGCCTTCCCTTGCTTGTCCTCCTCGAAGCCCCGAAACCCCTGCTGCCCATGATCACGGCGCTGGGGCTGAGGCGCTCGACCTCGAGGCAGAGGCGCTCCTTCATGTCGTGGTCCTTCACGATGTGGATCTTGAATGGAATCTGAGCTTCCACGAGCGGCTGCGCGAGGTCCTGCGCCTTGGTTGTGGTGAAGGCGTCGAAGTCGTCCTCCAGTTTCCGCTGCGACTCCTCGGAGCCAGCGTCATCCTCGGAGACAGAGAGGCCTACAGCGCCCCAGTCAGCGCCGTAGAGGACGCTAGTAGGCCGGACATGGAGGAGGATGACGGCGTCTCCCGGGCGGAGGTAGTTCTGGACGGCCCACTTGACGGCGTAGGCACTCTCGTCGCTGAGGTCGACCGCGATTGCGATCCGGCGATGCGAGCCAGCGGAGGGATTCGCCGAGGCGACGGAAGAGAGGAAGAAGCTAGGGGAGGAAGGGTGGACCGCTTCCTGCACGGCCGAAGCCGGCAAAGGCGGATCGGAGTGAAGCGAAGTCCGCTGAGGGTTCATTCCAGCGAAAAGTTAGGGTTTGGTGGAAATTGCGGCTTCTCTGTCCTTGCGAAAAGGATGGAAGATTTTGGGGGAGAGATCTGGAATAAAGGGCGGTGGAATTGATTCGGTACCCGACCGTCGCTTTTGGGGAAGGAGAAAAGGCGACGACTAGCCGTTCACTAGTAGTATTTATGTATTTAAGCACATGAAATAATAGTAAAAATAAACTATTTCGCACAAATATCCTTTCATGTTCCATTATTATCAAAATATTTAAACACAGTAATTAATCCAGTCGGAAAACGGTGAGCTATGGACGATCGGTAAATTAGTATAGAAGTTAACTGGAAGTAAAATTTTCTTGAAAAAAATCCAAAAATCGCTTGCAAATACTAACAAACGGAGGAGAGAAATCATTAGCAAGTAAGTCAGGGGTCCCTAACGCAACTATTTTGACGATCAAATAAAAAAAAGACAGAGTAAAATGGCGATGTAAATGGAAGTGAGTATAGGAATATGTATATACGTTATCTATATCGGCGAAGATGGACCTTCTTTTGTAATGTCTTTCACAATTCCCATGTTTAATGAGCATCATTTCATTGTTAGGCAACATATTCCATTACTGTATTTAGTAGTCACATCATGAGTATGGGAGGACATATTTGTGTATATATATAGATACGATACTCTTTGATAAACCCACGTATTGTATCAATGACGAAGTGGGTTCATGGTTCGAGATGTCAAGTAGGTCGGTAGGTGGAAGATGGGCCCAACATAGGAGAGCTCATTTCCTCATTAGGCTTAAATGGGTTTTGATAGTAACCCAAGAGGAAGCAAACCTTTATAGGCGGCTGACAAAATACAGTTTTAGAACCTTGAGAGCCTATTTGATTGGCATTAGTCGGTCGTGA
>JBBPFP010000095.1:2514859-2527455 GCA_037974795.1 Kaempferia galanga | reverse complement strand
TTCCTTTCTCTAATACCTCCATGTTTTTCTCCTATGTGTTTCTTGGCATATAAAATAATCTCAGTTAATAAAAGAGAATTAATCTCTTCTGTTTTAAACAATGTAGCTTCTTCTTCTCCTACCTCTGTTGCTTCCTCTTCTTATTCTTCTTCTTCTTCTCCATTGTCACTTCTCTTTCCTTTCCTCTCTACTTGAAGATGGAGGAGGATGTGAAGTTATAGTTTCAATGGGAGATGGGTTTTACATGAAGAGTTCATGGCATACAATGTACTTCTATTGCAGCTTGTTATTTGTTCGTTTCCATTAAGTGCTACAATTAGACGTTAGTGTGTAATTAAGCAGCATGAATGTCAATAAATTTGCTTATTTATTCTTCATGATTTGGCTGTGTAATGCACATTCTGGTCTCAGAGGCACAATTCAGCATCTTAATTTCAGTATTTTAATGCAGAAATAATTAGGAATTAGCACATATAAAAAATTCTTGTCGTCATCATTAAGCAGCAAATTAATGGCGGTCTGCTTTGACTTGGGATCGGAGGATCCAATTAGGCGCCTTGTGATTAATTAATGTTGCTTCAAAAAATTTTGTATTAATAATTGTATGGTTTAGCAGTTTAGATCTTTTGTCCATAATATCTAATCTCTTCCCGGAGAGAACTGTTGGATTAGATAAGGATCTATATATTAATTTCTTCTAATATGATCTAATAATTCTCCTGATTTAAAACTAAGATAGAACTAGGGATATATGTTAATTTCTTCTAATATGATCCAATAATTCTCCTGATTTAAAACTAAGATAGAACTAGGGATATTGATGAGATCTATGCTGGTTATATAGTGGTTGCTTTGGAAGAGTTGTTTTATTTAATTTTTAGGAAATTAAAATTACATTTTGTTTCTATTTTTTTTTTTTAACAAATGTTTAACATATAAAAGATCAACTAATTTCTTTAATGTGGAAATCATAAGCATCTGAGTTTTAAATTGTTCAAATCGACTTATCAAATAAACAATTGAATTTTACTTCCAAATTCGAATTTTCTATCAAATTTGCATGAAACAAAAACTGAAAAAGAAATTTATATAATGTTTCATTATATGGTGGAACATAAACTCTGCGAAAATATACACACCAAATCGTTAAGTACTTTGCCTTCTTCAAAATCAACGCCCGAATAAAACCGGTACTCAAGACTCTTCTTACTTCTCATAGAATTCAAGAAGCATGCAAGAAATCGTTTTCCAATTTAATTCGATGATTTGCAATATCTGACAGCTCAATATAGTCAAATCAGGAATGAACATTAAGAGAAAATTCAAAGTCAAATTTGGGTTCTAAAATCAGAATTTCTGAGAGAAATTCTTTTGTTGCAGTGTCTTTGTCTATATACAAAGTCACTTAGTTTCCGTTGTTGCCTTCCAGGAATTTAAAGAGATTACAATTTACAAGGTTTGTCGACTTTCTACCATTTGGTCATCTTGTTTAAACAAAGTTCTTTTCTTTGATATATAGAGTTTTGGGGGAAAAGAAATTGTATCATGAATCTTACTCTCAATTTAACAATGGGAGTTGTGGGATGGTTTGGAAGAAGAAGAAGAAGAAGAAGAAGACAAAGAAAAACATCACCGAGAATTCGGTGACAAGCATTCTGTCAACCCTCAGACTAAAGATGAAGATGAGAAAGTTGATTATAAGTTCGTTGTGATCATCTGAATCCAACTCTAATCACACCTAACAACCAAGCAACATGAACAGATACAGAACACGAGGAGCAGAGCTACGGACTCAGCAAGTCTGCTTCGAAGTACATTACCAAGCAAACAAACGTGATTAATTAACTTGATTCAAGACCTCAGCCCATGGCGTACTTCTGCGTCCACGACCTCGCTGCGTCTTCGTAGCGAGACCTGTGCGTTTTGTACAGGTGGGCGATCTCGGGGACGAGGGGGTCGTCCGGGTTCGGGTCCGTGAGCAGGGAGGAAATGGAGAGGAGAACCTTGGAGATGGTCAGAGCTGGACTCCATTGATCCTTGAGGATGTCGAGACAGATGCTGCCATTGGAGTTGATGTTTGGATGGTACACCTGCACAATTAACTAGCCTTTTGTCATCCATGAATTCAACTGCAAAAATTGATGCATCACAAACATGTCTCCACTTGGGGTCAAAATTTCTTCTTACCTTGGTCTGGAAGTTGACCTTAGGCGGCTTGAATGGGTAGTCTTGCGGAAAATGGATGGCCACGAAGAACACCCCGCCGGCGTAGGGACTTTCGGAAGGACCCATAATCGTAGCTTGCCAGTGGAAGAGATCCTCGCCGACTGGTCCAGCACTGCAGGATGCTGGAGGATCCCTTTGCAAATCCAGGAGCTCCTTTTGGATGCGTTTGCTGGCCATATGGCTCTTTTTCCTGCAGCATCAAGGAAATCAGGCAAGAAACAAAAAGCTCAAGATGAAGCAAAAAAATAGATCAAAAAGAAAGAAACAATACAGATTTAACCGTGGAAAAATGCAAACCAAACGCATAAACTCGACCTGTTTCGAGTGTAAAATTGAAATCGCAGTTCGAGTCCTAAATCGACGATCCCAAGTTCAGAGTTTAGCGATTGAGCTACCGGATTAAGTGAAGCCGAGTAGGAGGAACTCCAAGTCCGGCAGGAGGATTGATGGCGTGAAAATAATTTTCGGCTTGCTTCTGGGGGTTGTGGAGGAGCTGGAGGTGGAGATGACGACCGGATTCCCCAGGTCATTATGGCCAGCTGGCGGTTAAGCTGCGGTCGGATAGGGACGAATCTTCCGATAGATCGATAGGCTTGCGGCGTATCTGGGGCAGGCTTCCAGAAGCAGGCCACGTCCCACGTTGTACAGCTACAAGATAATGTAAGATAATTAATCTCTTGCATCACCTTCGAGTTTAACTTGTCGGTTAACTTGGGAAAAAATATCTTCTAAACTCATTATCCTTTTCTAATTTTTTTTCCTTTTTGAAAATACATATGTAAATCATTTTCCCAAAAACATACAGATGTTAAAATACTATAAATTTACTTGCTTATTCAGCTAGCATAACAATTTATTTAGATGACTACAATCTCATTTTTTCAGAAAATTAAAAAATAAAAATAAAACTGTGTTTATGATAATCAAATTGCACATGCTAAAAATTGAACATGCTAAAAATAATTGCACATGATAATCCGAAGTAATCAAATTGGACATGCTAAAAATAACGAGTAGCTTGCAGATTCAGGATAGAAACAACATCACCGATGAAAAATACATTTCCATCAGAAGTGTAGGAAGAAGCAGCGATCATAGTCACTAGTTCTCTGTCTAGGCACTGTACATTTCTTTATACATTCCAAAAGTCGCGGAGTTTATTGAGATTAAACAGAACAAAGGCTTTTGCAGTCCCTCTCAACACTCAATCTCAAAGAAAACAGCCAAACATCAGTTTAATATTTCCTTTTCTCTCATGTTCTTTCTCCATCTCGGTACAAACATACAGACATGCAGTAAATTTAGGCACTGCAGCAAGAACAGGCGGCGACTGGTTCTGCTACTTGAATGTTACAACATTGCGTCAAGGTAAGCGTAGTTTCGCCGCCGACTGTATTGTAGTAGGCTACCGTAAGTCCTATCCCATACCCCAACAAACAGCGCTTCGGTGTCGGGACTGAATGACATGCCTGAGATTTCACCAAAGAAGTCCAGCTCCTGTCGCTTGTTGTACCCACTTCCCACGTCGTAGATATGAACAAAATCAGCAGGTTCTGCCATTGCCAAAAATTGACCATCAGATGAGAAGCGAACCGATCTGATAGCGCCGAGATTGCCTCTCAATACGGCAACAGATTTTGAGAGGTTCCTGATGTCCCAAATCCGGCACGTTTTGTCCTGGTTACCGGTGGCAAACGTTTGGCCATCTGGATTCCATGACGATGCAAATGAGAAGTCCAGATGACCTTGCAAGCTATGGACAGTCTGCAACAACCAGAGAGTTGCAAAAGTTGTTATTCAAGATAGACTCAAGTTTTGAAAGCTAAACCATACAGCATTTAAACAAATATGGTGGAAGTGTTGATAACAGTCACTAAACTTTAGTTCATATATGAGTTTTGGCATTTCCAAATTAAATTAAAGCACTAAATTTTCCATTTACTACTTTAAAACTTAAAGATAAATCAGAATCATAGTGTATTTATTCTCTAATTCGATCTCTTAAGGCCATTGTACTAATGTTTTACTCCTATCAATATTAGCATTTGGATACTACAAACCTTTCCCGTATGAGCATCAACCAACATGCTGTTAGGATCATCTCCCACAATGACAAGAACTTTTCCATCAGGACTACGTGATGTATGCTGCAAAAAAAAACTTATTAAAAGATTCCTTTCACTTTTGGCTTAAGTAATAAGGTACGTGCATTAATATTACTAGGAATTTGGTTTAACCCATTCAGGATAATTTTACAAATCATTTGTCTTACATTCACTGGCCATGGAAAGCGAAAATGGTTGCAAAGCTGAAATTTCTCCATATCAAAGTCTCGTACTCCACAGTCATTATTTGAAGACATGAAACGAACAGCCCCACTGGATATGTCACAATACAGTCAGGAAAAAATAATGCATGTAAGAAAGTTAGTGACAGTAATGCATATTACCTCGAACTTTCATAAATCTCCAGAGCATTGGTGATAGCATTGTCATCATATGTCGTTCGGCAGCAAAAGCTAATTCCTTCCCGGTCTAAAAACTGTTTCAATTTCAATGAAAAGAATATTGGATGACATTGATTTCACCATCATATGTACACTGAACATGGTAATAACCTGTGGACATACTCAACTAGAAAGAAACAAGCATACAGATACTTATTTTTCTCTAACAAACTCAGGGTAAATACAAACCTATAATAAATTCTTCCATTTATCAAGGCCAAAATTTGGACATGTATATGAAGCAAGAATTCAACATAACAATACAAAATTTGCATAAACAATGATCACAGTGCTTCAATATGTGCATTAAAGAGAATTCTCAAGCACTTCTATTTAACATTTAACAAGGCCTAAATTATGACATATATGCAGCAACAATACAGCATTTGCATCAATAATAATTACAGTACTTCAATATGCACATCAAAGAGAATTCTCAAGATCATCTTAGTAAAAGGATGTCACGTTTTAACTCAAATTGGTTTCTCAATCAAGTTCTTCTAGTGGGAAAAATGATATCTAAAAATAAACACTATCAAACCAAATAATCACATCATGGAGGAATCAGTAGGAATGGTATTTTACTAACTGATCCAATTATAAACCAAAAATCTTATAATACATCCAAGATAAGCAATCCCAATCTGATGTATGAATAGGAATGGTATTTTACTGGTAAGATCATGAACCAGCTAAGGGACCAAATTGTCTGAGCCACATTAATAAAGACTTATCTGCTATATTAGATGCACCTGACAGCTTGAACTTTTCAAATATAACACAGAGAAATCATACCGAAAATAGAAGGGTAACTAAGGCCTTTAGAGAAAAGGCACAGACTTGTGTATTCCAACTTCCAAGTTCCACCAAAATAAACAAATAAACAAAACAGCATCATATAAATAGAAGCCTGTAGCACGGGTGCACTAAAGTTAGCTACAGTATGGATGTTTCGACTTTCATCACACCGTTATGAGTCTCATACATGGTTATGTTCAATGATTTGTCATAGGGTAACAGGTTCATCCACAGAAAATGATTGCCCCACTTGGATATAGTAGACCCTTGGACTGACTATCCTATGTAACATCTCATAGTGATATGTGGCTAAAGTGGGCATCCTAGCTTCCCTCCCAACCACACACACGTTCTCAAGTTGACAAAGCCTGTTGTCTCTAGCCCATAATCCAATCCACTCAGCCAAATAAACTCTGTGGGAAAAAGGGTCCAGCATAATATCACATGTCATAGGGAAATCCATCAACCAACCAAATTAACCATCGACTATCCCCCAATTCTATCAATCCATAAATCACCACCTCTCTTGCCGATGTTGAACAAAAGGGACTGAAAACCATTAAGCATACAAAATAAACTTGGAAAATTAGCACCAAATTTGTAGGCATTAACATAAAAATGTATGAATAATCTTTGTTTCTTTATTATATAAGGTTAAAAAGGAAATAATTTACAAATTTGAATGGAATAAAACAACTAGTTTATTTGCTGTTTCATTTAATTTGTGGGTCTTGCTCATAACACACACCAATAATAATAAACTAAAAGATTTCAGGTAGGAACAAGCTTTCTCCAGTTAAATGAAGAAGAAAGTCTTTGTTCACCCAAAGAGAAAGGCGAACAAATGCGCTCAAGTGCTCAACTTCTCTCAGGTCAAATGCCTAACATATGCTCCGAAAGAAGATAAGAAGAAGATGGAAAGCAAGGAAAAGTAGTGAATGCCAGCCTTAGTTCGTGTCGGTCATTTCAATACTCCATAACTTCTAGGTGGCACTGGTGATAACAATCTTATAGATTGTTTGGGAGCTGAGTGTTGATTGGTTTAAAAAAGGCTGTTAATAGAATTCAAATAGGTTATCTAAGAGATTAGAATGTTAAACAGATTGATGGGCAGTGGCCATGTCAAGCCACTGCTTGCAATGTAACTATTATAACAAGAAAGACTAGCCATGAAACAAGAGAATCCCAACGTCAAATTCACACAGTTGCAATTTTGCAAGTAATATGCACATGCCACAAACTCCACCATCAATAAAACAAGCACCAGGCATCTTCATACCCCAATAATCCCATTGGTGGCAAATGAGAGTGGTAACACTGCAGAATTGGCAGGTGATTGTTGATTGGTTAAAATATGAACATTATTAGAGTTCAGATAAGATTGCATATCCTAACTTGCACAAGGTTTTCTACCAAGCCTCAACAAATCAAATTCCACAAACAATAAACACTCACAAAAGTGGGTCAAACCAGCCAACCTAATGACATCTTAGCTATTCTTGTCAATTCTCGAATGACAAAAAATTAGCTAATCTAATCAAGCTAGCAGTGTTCCAGGAACGATGGTCTGACTACCAATTAGGCCAACAACTACGGTGAAAAATATACAAAAGCACAGTATAGTTTCAGATTGCTTGGTCTCTACATATTGGGAAGCTGATAAACAAAACAGTAATATGCATAGTTGGAAGGAAGCAGCAATTTAAATGATTTAAGTCAGACGGAGAATAACCAAGGAATGGGAGTGGATGCAAGCGTGTGTGATGCAACAACAAAGTTCTAATGGTTAAAAAACACGTGTGTTGCATGAATGCAGTGGCTATAAATGATAGCTGACCTCTCAATGATTTCTCAAAAATTGGTACAAATAAAATCAACACTAAAGATCAAACAATTAAATGAGGAACACTCAAAGGACACAAAAGGCATAGTAGTAGTAACTGGTACCTAAAATCTAGCCTAATTTAGCAATGGAATTTGAGCTGCTTACAAGCAAAATAGAATTGCAAGGATGTCCAAAATGGAACCAAATAGAGATCAATCAGTTAGGAATTTTATTTATAAGGATATGTTTCCTTCATGAAATTTTGAACTCCCAGAAAAGCTCTGATAGTTATGTAATTACATTGTTTAGTTTTGTCCAACCAATTTTTTGAGATTCTCAGACCTCTTACATGCCCATGAGAATCACATTCCCATAAAACCCAATAAAGAGATGCCCACTATCTTATATTACCTCTAATTGGAAATGTTAAACTAGTTCTTAGGATAAAATTACCCTCTGCTTTTATATAAAGTTGATGCTTAAAATATGGAATATAATATATTAACAAATATTCAACTCATGTTAATATTATACATAGTCAAATGATATTTTTAAGATGAGCAATATTGGATTATCACATTCCTTCAATGGATTTGTTCAAACTCACATTCTTTTCAATTTACAATGTGAACGATTGTCAGGCAATGCTTATTCTCATGGTGATCTCTGATTCCATGAACCAAAAAATCCCCAAAACAACATTCCTCAATTATTCCTGAAGTGGCAGTTCTTGTGCACAAAATTTCTTGGAAGTACATTAAAACACAAATTTTAATACTGGCCTTTCCATCAAATCATGAGCATTGCCATGAAATAAAGATTAACTATAGAACAAACATTTTAGCACTCACAGAGATATCTACAAGAAACAAGTTCCCTGTATTTATTTAGTCAGTAATATTTATGGTAAAAAAAATTGTTTAGACAAACAGGACTGGTTAACTAGTCAAAGTATAACACAACACATAAGTAGCTCAATCATTAACCCACCTCCGAGCTAGAAGTATAGATTCTTTCAAACGTAGCAGACAAAACAATAACAATAAAAACCATGCAAAAAACATAAGCAACCCAAGATTAGGACGATTACCTTACAGATAAGTTCACCTTGGAATCCTCCTGCTACAAGCAAGTTATCTTTCACAGCTAATGTACTAACTTGTGTCTGCGAAAATCCTTCCAACAAGCTACCAGGGTGTTTCTGTAGACAGATACTATTTTTGTAAACCTAACTTGAAATGCATTCCAGATATCAAAAATCATAACCTCAATTCTCAAAAACACCTCAAGCGGGAAGCACACATTTAACATATACCAGAAACAATAAAATAAGACTGATTCTATTAGCACACCTCACATGGAGCTATATGCCCTGAAACATTGATAACTTCGTATTTTTCCCCATTTAAAGCGGACCAATGAAGCACAGAATAGTGAGACATTAAGTAGACATCGTGCTTTGATGTTGCCCAAACCAAATTTCTCAGCTGCAAATTCAAAATGGAATAGTTATCATCAATAAGAGTACCTGAGCTCATATAATGCTTTAAGCAACCTAGAAAACATAGTTGAGAAGAAATATTTTATAGGTTTGATACAGATGCTCCTCAACATAACTGAGTAGTGAAAAATTAAGGTCATATTCAACTAGCCAGCAGCAATTGATTTGTTCACAAGACATGCAAATCCAAAGAAACCTCTGAATTCTTCTACCATATGGATGGTTGATTAAAAGAGAAAGAACCAACACAAAGTACAAACAGCAGGAAGTTGACATCGGTGTGCAATAGTGTAACACAAGTGAAACCATCAAATAGTCATCATTCTTGTATTATGAGAAACTGATAGCTATATGAAAATTTACATATGTGATGAGAGAATGTTTGCCCTTAAGCACTATCCTATTGGAAAATAAATAGCTTGGATTATGGATCCAATAGAAATATATAATAGATTCCAACAGATTGCTAGCTATTGGGTTCCTTTCTAAATCACTGATGAAGAAAATGTGTTCCATAATTTAAATTAAAACCACAAAAATGTGAGCACGCCATAAATTTGATTAATTTAATTGAAATGCAACCCCCTCCATGCCAATCTGATTAACCAACTCATTTTGGCAAGATCATGAGAGAGAAGTGGAATTATTAGTTTCATGCCAAAGGATGGCAAATTTACTCACTTGGAAATGAAGAATAGTGGATTTGACAGATCTTGTATTTCGCTGGAACTCATAATACATGCCACCTTTCTCGGTTGGTTTACATTCCTACACGATTAATGGGAAAAAAAGGAGTTGGATGGTCAAACAAAGATGTGTTCGCTAGTAAATGCAACTGAGCTACTCGTTCATCGAAGTTCATGTTCATGCCTTTTCAGATTCTTCTCCAGAATTTGGAACATTTTCATAGTTTTTGTACTGCTCCAGCCTGGTTTGTCTATACCTCTCACGTGTAATGCTTAGTGTACTCCATGGTATTCCTTGAATATCTTTTCCTTTCCTTGCTTGAGCAGAGGAAATATCATTTGCCCTTCCATTCTGGAAATTAAAAAGACACTAAGTTGTAAAAGACATAGAAATAAGAAAACATTGAAGAACAAATAGGAAAGCTATACAATAATGATGATGAGAAGTTTGTATTTTATTAAAGATAAACTAAAATGAGTGATAATGTTACAAATGCTGCATCCTGTTATATGGAGAAACTAAAAAGGAAAGAAGTAGCTATAAGCGTACCAAAGGGCCATATTCTTCATCATCAGAGTCTGAATATCCCATCGCTCTACCTTGAAATTCTTCATACATGTCATCTTCTACATCGCCCATCTCATAATCTTCTGCCATTTCATCCATATCATCAAAGTGGTATCGTGGCATATATTCTCCTGCCAAAGATAAATAGATACTAATGTACTTTTAAGGAAAAGAATAACCTCATAAACATGACAGAAATTAATCAAACAAAATCGATGAAAAAATAAATACAAACATTCAAGAAATAACACCATCCTAAAGAGAAACAAGAGAATATGATTTTACAAAATATCAAAATAAAAAGGTCCATGTTGATTCTTTGATGCACCATCCTAAAGATTCAGAAATCACAATTATAAATTATTAAGAAAGCATCCAAAAAGGAACAAAAAATGCAAGAGGCCACAATCACACATATATATTCACTCATAACAGCAAGATTTCCTTCAATATCTTTGCACCATTGTACTCAAAACTCAACAGCAACCAGTTATTCGTAAAAATCATCATGAAGAATGAGAAAAAAAAATCATTTTTAAAAATGTCTGCGCAACCTATGAAGAACGCCAACCGAATATGAGAAAAAGATAGAATATTTTAATCTAAGCTTACACAACATCAACACTAAGAGATATTAATCTGATCAACTTAAATTATCTAACTATAAAATGGGTCTCTTTTGCGCATAAGTTTACAACAAATCAAAATGTAACTAACATGGACATGAACCAGTCCGAACCATAAAACCAAATAGACCACGTCCTTCACTAAATTATCCCAGACAACACAGGAAATCCAAAAGGAAGATAGATTTTATAAAGAACCCCTAAACCCTTAAACGAGATCTGTAAAGTAAAGCAGCAGCATGAAGCAACACCTGAACCTCTTCACTTAACTGACGACATGAGGACAACAAACAACAAATAGAGGCCGATGGCCATTAAATCGATTGCAGATAACAAAGATCTTATCAGGTCAAGGAACGAATCGCAAAAAAAAAATGATGGGTTTTTCATAATTAGTATGCACCTGCAATAGGTTTCCAGGATCTTTCAGATCTGTCGAGCGATGATCAGCATCCACACGGGTCAGAATCCGAAGAATCGGACGCCTTCCAAGCATAAACCGAAGAAATTCGCGAAAATAAAAAGGATAGGATTAGGGTTAGGGCAAATTTCCCCCTTTTTTTAAATGCATTTCCTATCGATGAAGCAGCAGCGAAAACGACAGGATGTGAATAATAAGAGGATGATCGGAATTAATACCGACTCTCCGTGGGCGTTGAATTTACAAAATTGCCATTCGATAATTAGTTTCATTAGACATTATTTTTTAAAATTTTAAAAAAAAATTGAGTCAAATGGGTCTTTTTCACTTCTGATTTTTTTTTAGTTTTACATTTAGAAATTAAAAACGAAAACAAAATAAAATATTTGAAAATAAGTGAATATTGTCAGAAGGTTAATAAGAAATGTATTTTATTTTCCCAACTATTGAATTCTAATTTTTAAAAAATGATAATTGTCCAGAATCAAACAGGTTGGCCAATATTTGTTATTTCAAAACTTTTAGTATTTTCTTAAAATCATTTACGGCAATTTATTAAGGAGTTTTCCTAATTAATCAAAAGGTACACCTTGTTTATTATTTATCTATTTAATAACGTGCTCTTTTCGTTTTATTTCCAACGTCAGACTTTTTCTTTTTCTCTTTACATGCATAAATATTTAGAGCGCTGATATTCATCTCGAAATTTTGAGCGCGACACTCACATGACAGTGGGCCCTACCATGTACATGCATAGTGGGGCTCACCGTCATGTGAGTGTCGCGCTCGAAATTTCAAACCGGCAATCATTTTCCAAATATTTATATCAAGTCTGCATTGGTAACATATCATGCACACTAATCTGGGTTCACATTAGAGTTTAAATTATATAACTTTTTGTTACATTTTAATATCTCTAAAGCTTTGGAACATTTTAAGTAATAAAATTCAATTAAATTTTATTAAAAATTAAATTTTATCATAAATTAAATTTAATCATTTAGAATGAGTTAGTAAATAATAAAATATAATTTAATTTCTTATTTTGGAATGAGTTAGTAAAAATCAGAATTTAATTGAATTCTTATATTTTTACCATTTGTCCTTCTTCATTAAAACTTAATATTTTACTTATCAAAATCCTTAAAAAATTGTGACTAACACAACCCCTACATACAAGTCGGGTAGAGGACCGAGCTTGACGCATCATTGACACGACTCTGAGATAAAGATGGATAAAAGTTTATGTCCTTCCAAATAATCTTGGTAGAAGTTAAGTTGGAAAAGATCAAACTAACAAAGACAAATAAGAAAAGTCAACAGAACAATATGGGTTGCGCGAAAAAAGAGTGGCGGCGGACGACGACAGTGGAGGAGAGTGGCGGTGGAAGGGTTGCGCGAGAGAAGAAGGTTCGGGAGAAGAAGGGTTGCGTTCGGCG
>JBBPFP010000095.1:2347805-2363065 GCA_037974795.1 Kaempferia galanga | reverse complement strand
GATCTCAACTTTATCGTGATCTCCATTAAATATTAACCAATCAAAGATGTATTTAATTATACATAAAGTCAAAGATTTTTGTCTCAAATAATTATCAATCTCCTAGAAGATAGCTTTATCTTTTCTGCCAGCGAAACATATTTAATTCGGTAATCACCAGTTCCTTATCCACCTCGTCGGCTGTTTAGATAATATTGTAATTAAGTCGATCACAATCTTGTCAAATGAATAAATAAATAACTTGCTTGGCCATCAGTGATCGTCTATCTCTATCAGTAAGCAATTAGTTGAGTAGAACCGTGCATGCACTTGACAAGTTCGGCGCACGTACAAAACCAGTAAGAAACTTATGTGAAACTAAACCAGTCACTTTCAAAATTAATCAATTTAAAAAATTAAATACTTGAATTAAAAATAAATTAAGAGTTTCCTATCTTTAGTATTGGAATGTAACTGGCCTTCACCTCCAGCTATCTTCTCTATTGCAGGACCATATATTATACTATACTAAAAAAATTTAATGAACTAATAACACCGAATCTGAGGTGATCAATAATCCGACACTAGAAAATTTTTCACGGATTATTAAAGTAAATTAGAAAGGGAGAACGATCCACGTACTATACTCTTAACGTCATCACTGAGAGACTTAACATTGCAATGTGTATCAAGGAACGCAACTATTAAGTAATAATTGATCGACTGAGACCACTAATCAATATTATATTTCCAAAGTCCAAAGACAAAAATGGATCTACACCAACTCCTCAATCACGTATGCATGTTGGGATATGAGTGCAATAGACAGAGGACAAGTAGGCCTGCGTCTTTGGTCTTCTAATGGGTTAAGGCAGTGCTGTAAGTGTGCGCAACTATGCACATTTAGTTACGCACAGTACTATTTTTTTAAAAAATTATGCATTTTTAAATTATGCCAATAAAATTTTACCACGGCGATTGATTACTGTGCACAACTGGGCATACCCTTACAGCACTGTGTCTGTAAGATAAGATCATACATGGTAGGATCCATGCAAGCAACAGACCCCACCCCTTCCATACCATGAATGTTGCACATGGCTTGAGCTACCCTAGCGTCGAGGCAGATTCGGTAAAAGAAGGGCAACTACTCTTTTAACACACCCACAAAGTAAGGGCTCCCCCATATTCACTCCCTTCGTCAATCAAGTAATTAAATTCTTTCGGAGTTGTTAAGATAATACAGTTCGATACGGGGCCGGCCGATTCAATTCTTTGGCAGCTGTGTGAAGTATTTTGTCGGATAGCAGTTTTAACTCAACGGAGAACAGTAGCAGACCGAGGTGGCAGATCAAATCAATGTATCATAAGAATAGATGGATATTGAATTCTAGTTAGTGTCTCTTAGCTACATCGGGCTCCAAATAGGTGGGGGCATTCATTTGCATGATCCAAATTAGCCAGGCTTCAAGTTCAGAATCGAACACAGGCACTGCTATCTACGTGGCCGGCATGTGAGGAGGCCACTAGCACATGCAAGAGATGGAAGTGGAAAGCGGTGAGAGGTGCGGGGGTAAAGAACCATGGTCCCGGACTCCGTTCCGTGCGAGGGCAGAGAGATGGGCACGCACGCCGTGCCCGACCGTCCATGTTCATGCATGTTTAGACTGAAAAAGTAGGATCCTGATGACTGATTAGGCAGTTCTAATTAATTCACCGTCCAATTTCTTAATCATCTGGAAGTAAAAATTTCTACAAAGCTAACACGAGGGAAGCGATGGGAAGGGATGAGGTGGGAATAGTCACACAGGTCTCCCATTGAACCTTCAATAATTAAGATATCCACGTGGGGTATGGCAAAGAAAACATTGAACTGGGTGTGTCCTCAAGTAAGATGGAGGGGCCTGCGGCCGTACAGATAGTAATAGGATACGTCCCACCTCCCCGACGCCAAAATTTGCCCTGTTCACGGGATTTTAAAGGCGAATAATGAAACCCGGCGTGGATAGGTACGCTTTGCCTCGCTGTATTGCATGTGAGGCTGTTTTGGCTTCATTCCTTCTACGGGATGAGAGAGAAACAGAGATTTCGAAGGAAGAGCGCAGCTAGCGCGAGGTGAGGGAGATCAGTGTGACTGAGTGTGAGGCTCCTCCTTCTCTCTCTATCTCTAAATCTATGTGGTACAGTGTCAAAAGGGGTCTCGCTCACTGTCCGCCAAGTCCATGTTCACCAACAAAGCGTCCGTTGCCCAACTGGCAGTTTTAATTTTTCATGTGCACCGAGGAAAGCAATGGGGTGGGAGCGACTAGGGAGGAAGGACGGCACACGGACATAAGGACAAAATTAGTCTCGGATTTGGCTCTCATGCTCTTCATTTCATCTGCTTCTCTTCTCCCCCCTTTCCTCCCCACTGCTTCCCACGGCCACCGATACTACTACTTCTACATTGACGGACACTTAACACGGAAAGTGCAAATACTATACTGGGGAGAGATCAAATACCTGATCATGCTCGGGGAGGAGGAGCGAGATGTCATCAGCTCGGAGTGCAGCAGTGGATGCCAATCTGGTTGGACGGCTTACTTAGACCACTCCTCCTGTGACTCCTCTCTGCCTCTTGAGCATAAGAAAGGTGACTCCCTGGAGGAGGAGGAGGAAGACTTGTCGATGGTCTCTGATGCATCCTCTGGGCCGCCTCACTTCCCTGAACAGGATAAGCTCTCCCTCCGCTGTATCAACTCCAGCACTTGCTTCGAAGGCAATGACTTAGTCAGGTGTGGTAATGCCAAGAAGAGGAAACTTGAACCGGAGCAACAATACCAGGAGCATTACTCTTCTCTATTGGATGACACTGCCAGTTCACCTCTCGTCAGCCAACACAAAGTATGAAAGCAAATGTTGGTTAATGTTGCACTTCGCCTGCTCTCGTTGGTTATTAACCTCTTGGGGTTCACTGGTATTGCAGGCCAGCTTCATCAGTGAGGACATCAGCAGCCACATGAAGACCCCCGTGGAAGGTGATTTGGAGTTCTCTTGTGGCTACTCAGCTACCCATTTCGAGGTGCATAATTTTTCTTACTTCCATAAGCACATCTTCCATTGTTGCTCTGTGTTTCAATTGGAAGTCCAATATTGAGCAGAGAAACTATACGCCAGAAAAAGCAAATGGGCTTCCTTCAATCCACTTCTCTCGGCAAGCCAAAACCTACAAGACCAGTTAAGAGAGTTCGATGGTCAGCATTGTCTCATGTTAATTATAATAAATAAATCTGGTTAAGTTCGTGTTATGTTCTTTAACTCATTCTCAATGGCTTTGATTTGTTTGTCTTCCACAGATTGCAAGGAAAGAAAGTAGAAAGAAGATTTAGAGAGATTGACCAGAAATCTCGAAGAGATCTCGTTTAGTTTGTCGTTGTAACTCTCTCCCTTTCTTCCCTCTGTTATTTTTGTTTTGGTGGCATGTCCATGTAGTTGGAAGCAAGCAGCCTAAGCAACAGAGGAGGCAAAAATAAATAATCTTTCTGTCTTTTTTTTGAACTTATTTTTTATTTATCATGAACGAAGGTAAACAACACGAGGCTTGGCGTTTTGTTTCAGTTATCGAGCCATCTTACCAGGTCTCGAAGGTACCACACAATGATCTTTCAACCTGATCTCCAACCCCCACGAGCACTCCAACTAGAACATACATTGGCCCCTTGATGGTGGTGGATCCACTACCTTCCAGCCTGCCATCACGTGATTAGAAAAATATCAATTTACTAATTTATTTACAGCTACAATATTATAATAATGCCCAGTCCAAGAATCCTAATCCTGTTAGCAAATTGCTCAACTGTTGTGCCACAATATGAGAGTCAACAGTCAACACCTCGAAATCATATATGAATTGGTGGAGAAGAAGGGTACTATAGGATGACACAGGAGCCGTAGTCACTGTGTCACTTGTCAACAGAAGCTAGACTGACAGTCACACTCACTTTCACTGCCAGCATGGCAACATGACATAGGAATAAAACACTTATCCCATTGATGTGGGCAAGGTGAGTATTAACTTCTCGTGGATGTGAATGTGTGATGAATGTCACTCTCTGGTAAAAAAAAAGTTTGAAGTTTCTTGCTACTATGATTTGCCTGCTGCTTTGTATCGAAAAGGAAACATGCACGACAAATTCATTCATAGTGAGCTTGATGATCCAACAACCAAGGACAGGTGGAAGAGAAGCATAGGTACCTTCTTTTGGCTGCAGTACAATCCTTGCGAGATTCTTTCATCGTTTCCAGAAGAGCCCAAATTCTTTGAATTTTTCATTCCTTTGCTTTTAAAGAAAATTTCTCTGAATCGGTATCCAATCCATAAGTAAAGCCTGAATTTATTTCTCATTTGAATGATCTTTTCTCAGAGATAGCGAGGGCTGCGGTCTTGTCGTCCCAGTAGACAGTACAAGGATAAAGCAATGTCTACGTTTTTGAGGACAAAGTTCATAGGTGCTGCACCCTTTATTACTCTATTCACAACCTAAGTTTACTTGGTTAATTGAAGGAAAATTCCAACAAGGTGCCGTAGAGCAAGTGCCAGACCGACCCCCCCATGTGGGATGCTTGTGTGAACTTTCAAACCTGATGAGATCCTTTAGTTAGATCTTCCATGCCCGGATCATGTGGCCAATATAATACAGTGATCCTCAACTCTTGAAGCCCAATATCTTCGTGTCTGTACCTAGTGCTTTCAACAGTAGTATCCCCTTTGGAACGGTCCTCTGGCCACGTGTCCTGTTGCTATATAATTTAATCAGTTTTGCAGTCAATCATGGAATAGATAAGTTGTAAATCAAAAGAAAGAAGCACTTGGAGTTTGGAATGTTCCGTTCACCCCTCTCCCCTGTTGTTCTCCCAGCCAACTCTGACAACAGAGAGAGAGAGAGAGATATGAGAAGATCTCATTTTTTTAGTGCCTTCGGCAGTCACCTACATACGTTGGATGAGGACTAGAGGCATAGATACAGATAAGATGAAAAATTAATTATCAGAATAAATCAGAAAATATTAGTCAACATTTTTAAATTTGTCATCCAAACCTACCCTTTTTCTTAAACTTTATCTCCCTTGTGAATTGATCTGGTTGGGCTATTAAGTTCCCACCAGACAGGAGCATTACTCCATACGGACCCTGAACCTCATGTCAAGGAAGCAACTGTGGGAATGGCCAGGGTGTATGAATAGGCTTGGACTGTGTGCCCAGCCATTACACTCCTCTTCATGAAAGCACGTACACAGTCAGACAGACACGTACTCTCACCTGCGCACATGCGCACGTGCAATTAATGCGGCTTTCAATGCCCGTATCGCCTCAAACACAGGCCTCATGTGCGCAAGGTCTGGGGCTCCAAGCTCCAGGAGACTCTTAATCCGAGACAGAAGCACAAGCGGAGTAACATGCTCTCTTGGTAATCCCAATCGTCTTTTCAGAGCGTCATAGGAGATTTATTGATTCTTGATCAGCAGCAGCAATGGAAGGCAAATTCTTTGACCAGAGTCATTCCATCAAAGATTCGTAAACCTGCATTCTTTTCAGTTTCTTGTGTAGGAGATTTTCAGCCCCTTGTAATCAATGCACAGATCTGGCAAAAGAAAAAAAAAACAATGAAGCTCTTGATCACATATTCGTCTGTAGCTTGTCTTGCAGTAAGTTATTAATCTACCAACCGCAAAATATAAGGACAAGACCTACCACTCACAATGTGTTGGCTCTGGTGCCCATTAGATAATCACTAGCTCTGATCAAAAAGCGTATGCGATAAACCTCTTATTTATTTTTTCTCCACCCACCATTTAGCAGAGCTCGTCGCAGGCAACGCTATAATAAACGTCTAAAAAGGATTATTTTCATTAAATATGATCTTGCCCAAGTTATTGATTGCCGGGCCAAAGAAAACAATAGGAGAATTTTGGAAGATAAAGGGGGGAATAGTAGCTTCCCTTTGAAAAAGTATGACTTTAAAGAGGAGAGTCATGCTATGTCCACTACAGCATCAACTAATTAGCTTGTGTTCCACATCAGCAGTAAGAATAATAACATGAACGCATCCTAAATAAATGCATTTGATTTAGTCTCGGAGACATAACATTTTTACTGAAAGACTTTTATAGGGAGTCAATGAAGGCATTAGGAATGAATTTATGTTATAGGAAGTGAATGAAGAATCTTGTATATTAAGTTCACTAGGGTGGAACTAAGTTTATAGTAGTAGAAATTGTAAACTCTGCATATTTGTAATGTTTTTTCCAGCAATAAGTAAGCAAATCTTCTCTTTTATTCTCTTCAGAAAAAGATTTGTGTTCTCTTCTCTCAGTAAATCACAAGTGTTAAACTAGTAGGTGTTCAGTAGATATTCTAAGTGGTGTTCGGTATATTATCTAGTAGTATCACTAGTAGGATTAAAACACTACCTCTTGCTTTAACATAATTATTAAACTTGACTGTTCATTCACATCCTAAAAGATCAAGCCAAAAGTGGTCAATCTACAAATTTATGTTCTCAACATTTGGGATCTAGGTAAACCTACTTAAAATGTAGCTGAGCTCAAGAATTTTCCATACACTTTTCTCGTGAGGAATAGCCTGAAAACAACTAGGTAGGGTTTCCACAGAAGGATACACAATATTAAATCATCATATACATTATGGTGTCCAGTATTTGTTTATCAACACTCGACCCAGCCACCTGAGCAAAATACAAAAAACATGATAAACCATCAATTTCTAGCCTCGATGCACAAGTAGTCCAATCGTCCAAATCAGAATAAACTTGAACAATTAACCATCAATTACAACTATACTCTGTATGGTTTCTGAATCGGACCAAAGCTCGAACTAACAAGCCTAGCATTATCTATGAAGGTAGTACAAAACTAGAAAAACATTGTTATTTGATTTGCATATCTAGGTATTTCTAAAAAAATGAAGTTGAAGTGATAAATATTTGAAGACACCATTTTGCTTGTCTGTACGGCAATCCAAATTTCTTTAATCATATCTGAGTTCTTCCAGTGCTTCAAATGAAACTAGGTATTTCGAGGACTTGATTGTGGAAAATTCAAGATTTTCTGTTCGGATGATTCTCAATATGAGAGAGTTTCTATAAGCTTAGATAGAATTTATCACAGTAATTCCATTGAATTAAGATGACAAAAATAACAAATTTGCAAATTACAGCTACTAGGATGTAAATGTGGTCATCTTAAGAGAGTAACACTATATTTCTCTTTGTTTCTCTCTTTAGTTCTCTTCACCATAGACTGATTCCCTGACGGTCCTATTATTTCAAAACCCTTTTCAATATTAATTAACTATGCATCCCTAAGCATCCTTCCAGATATAGAAATATTTTGTTGAATTTTACAGTGCTAGGCTTGCTGTCAGATGCAAAGAAGATAATCCAGATTGATCCT
Organism: Kaempferia galanga; assembly: GCA_037974795.1. NCBI lineage: Eukaryota > Viridiplantae > Streptophyta > Magnoliopsida > Zingiberales > Zingiberaceae > Kaempferia > Kaempferia galanga. Next base: position 2,355,634 of record JBBPFP010000095.1, on the reverse strand, counting down.
CAATCTAAGTTATTTTTGCCACAAGATCCAGCCAGTTTGCTTGAACCTTGAAACTGATAGACAATGTTTTTATTGATTGAGGACCTTAATCTCCAAGTTTATGATTTCCAAAAGTGAACAAGTTGCTATGTAGCACTTGGTACTTTTGCATTTTATTGGTCACAACTATAAGAAGAGAGAACAGCAGGGACAGCTGAGAATATTGAAACAATCCATGATTGAACTTTAAGCCTGAATAAACAGTCAGTCAAGTAATCTGTTTATGATCACAAGATACCTTGATTGACTGTAAATATATCTTTGCAATTCTAGAAGGATTATAGTTATTATCTAGTTCTAAACAGACTACCAACTACAGCTCATATAATGTGCCAGAAGACACATTACTGAGGTTTGGACAGGCCTCAGTAATTTCTGCGCAAGGTCTGACGTGCAAAGAGTTAAAGGAAGACCTTGAAGGAACTTTCTTTCAACTGATATGATAACAGTCCTCTAGAATTCTACATAAAAAGAAACAAAACAAGGAATGAGTAGTAACTTTAAAGTCTAAAAATCTCCTCAAGTTCAGAAACTAGCAGTTATTCCATCATGTTTCTCTCTCAAATTTCCAGGGCAGTGAGTCATATTCCTTCATTTGACTCTTATATATAGAATTGATTCAATTAGCAGATTCAGATCAAGGAATACAAGCCTCTTACAAACATAACTAAAGTAAGATGTCAAAAGCATTGGAAAAGGAAGAGTACCTGAAGAATAACAATAATAACTGAGATTTTTTTGCACTACTCGTGTCGAATGACCATCAAGCAAGATGATACCAACAGACAAAAGGCTTTCATATTATTATTTCTTTTATACAGCTTCTCGGAACACTGGTCCTACTATGCTAGCAGAATATAACAAATTCGAAGTTATTCTCATGGCTGATACTTGCTAGCATAAGGATGCCAAGCGCACTCAAAGAGTCGTCACTATGATGGTACCTCTCCAACTAGGAAGAGTTTACAAATTATACCTGACAATGTATCATGCTGAATTTGGTGCACTAAAACTTAGCAATTGCATTTTTGTTTCTTCTTGCAAACCCACTGCAAACAGACCAATCAAAGATCTACATGGAGCTCTACCAACTCTAGTTAAACTCTCATACAGACTACATATTCATAGAATATCAAGTTGGCTAATGATGATTAATTAAGTTCTTCCTGGGACTACATTCAATTTATAATTTTGTGGAATATTTTTAATTGGGTTGGACCATGGTTTAATCATAAGGATCTTTTCTCTGACAAGAAGTTTCGATTTGTCAATGAACTTTGAAGATTAAAAATGATAAAAAAAAATGCCTATTGTGGATACAATAAAGGCAGAATGCTAAGTTTGTCGATTTATCTCCCTGTTTTATTTTTCCTATTTTTAACAAGCCAACCAAGCAAGCTTTTGGCTTCCCTCTTGAAACACAAAGGATAATATCCTGTAGCCCTCATTAAAATCTCAACAAAAAAGGATCAAAGATAAAGCAGTATTGACACTCCTGGAGCATTGAAGTAAAGCAAGATATTTTCATGCTTATCACGGGTCTCCATGATTGGCTTGCAAATGTTGGTAGAAGAAGAAGTAATTTTACTCTTTAAATGTAAACAAACTCCTCCTCAAGGAAGCTATCGTTGTAGTCAGAATCAATGTTAGTGCAGTATATATACTTAAAGCATCAGAAAGAAAGACAAACTTTTTTGACATGAAGAATATCAGAAGTCATACCCAATTCGATATCTTCCCTCTCCTCCAACCATCCTCATCCGAGCTGTTACAGTCGTGGCCGATTCTGCCAAATTATCTGGTCAACGTTTACGGGATAGTTAATCAATCCTAGTATCCTACAAAAGAAAATAGCCAGGTCTAAACACATTTAGTGGTAATTATAAATGGGCATGTAAGATTAATTGAAGTAGTAAAGGGGGAAGTGCAGAGGAATAAGACTTCAAAGCAATAAACTGCCTCCTCAGGAATAGTATGGAGAAGTATTGACAGTAGATTCTGGGAGGTACTTGGCAAACATTAATCTGGTCCCGCTCCAATTCAGCGCTGCTACGTGCAAATCTCTCTTAACGCCAACCAAACAACAACTACAACAACGACATTTCGGGCAGTCAACGCTCGGCATGGGAGAGACAGTCATTAAAAGCCCGATCCTAAGTGCGCCTCTTCCCTCCTTCCCTCCTCAATCATTTCAGCGGCAGAAAGACGAGCCATGCCGCACCCGCTGCTGCTGCTCCTCCTCCTCCCCCCGCTGCCGCCCATCCCCCCCATCGCGGTGCCGCGGGAGATCCGCCGGATGGCGAGGCTCACCTACCTGACTGCTCTCACCACCCACATCGGCTACGGCATCTTCTTCGCCTTCGGCCTCCTCCGCGACCTCTTCCGCAAGCTCTTCGACTGGTCCAAGTCCGACAACGACAAGGTGCTTAGGTCAAACAGTTCGCCGATTGCAACGTTTCCGGGTTAATGGATCCGGGTTTTGTTTGCTTACAGGGTTATGCGCCCATATGCCCGGCGTTTGAGGATTTCTACACCCGACGCATCTATCACCGCATCCAGGTCGGATCCGATTTCATTTTGGCACTTCCCCCCTCGCTCTTTTTCTTTTCATCTTTTTTCCCGAAATTTTGTATTCAATTTCTTTGATTCAGATGGTTAACGAACATTTTTGATTGATATGGCAGGATTGCTTCGGTCGCCCTATCGCGAGTGCACCAGACGCTTGGATCGATGTGGTTGAGCGTCACTCCAATGACAATAACAAGACTCTGCAGTACGTTAACCTTGCAGTGATGTTCGATCAATCTGAGAGAAAAGATGTATTAAGTTACGGAGGTTCTTCCAGTACTTCTAGAAGAATTGTTGATTGCAATTTGTTCATGAATGAATGCAGCCGAACTGCACAAACAACAAGATGCCTCAACCTCGGATCATACAACTATCTTGGTTTTGCTGCAGGAGACGAGTACTGCACGCCTCGTGTCATCGAGTCTCTCAATAAGTATTCGCCTACTACTTGCAGTGCTAGGGTGGATGCTGGTACGTATATAGGATTTTGCTCTCCTTGAGTTTTGGTGAAGGACGGCTTATGCTCGATGTGACTGTATATGACAAGGAACCACTAAGTTGCATACTGAACTTGAGGAATCGATAGCACGATTCGTGGGAAAACCAGCGGCCATTACTTTTGGAATGCAATATGTGACAAACTCGTCCATAATTCCTGCTTTAGTCGGAGAGGTTTATGTTGGTGTTGCAAGAGTGTAAATAATAGTTCCACATCCAAAGATTATGGGAAAAGATCATGAGTTTATAAAGAGAAAGATATCTCCATTGGCAACGAGATCTTTTGGGTAGAGCCCAAGAGCAAAGCCATGAGGGTTTAGGCCCAAAGTGGACAATATCGTGTCATTGTGGAGATATCTTAAACTCTTTTGGACCCAACATAAAGGTCTATTTATAACTCCCTAATCAAGCTTATTAGAAATTTGACGTGGCGCATCCCAGGTGCCAGGATCGGTTCGGGCGCCCCCCACGTGGACAAAATGTATCCTTATTTGCAACGACGCATGGATAAAATTGTATCCATTCCCTGGCATCCAGATAGGTCCATATGCCTGGAAGGCTACTTATGCGGACCCAATCTCGATCCCTGCTAAAAAGGATGCGCAAGGGTGCACCTAGGCACCCTGGGTGGTCCGGGCACCTATACCAGGTTCGGGCGCCCGAGCAGTGTGAAAGTCAACCTCGTGTCGACTTTTGCATCTTTAGCTCCGGTCGCATGGGTGATGTTTTGTTTTTTGTAAATAGATTATATAAACATAACATCTAACTTTAATCCATTTGTCATTCATCAAAATTTGAGATAAATTATTGATACTAACTGCACCAACAGATACATCACATCATCCATTAGATAAAGTCTGATCATTGTCATTACCTTCGCTTATAGTTCCTCCGAGACTATCTTTTCCATCTTTTTTTTTTCATTTTTTTTCCCGCATAACACCTTCATCGTGCCTTGGTACATCAGTAGATCTCTAACCTTCTTCTGACACAATATGAAATTACTAATTCCTTTAAACATTATTGGATCACACTTTGCAGAAAAAAATCTCAGATGTGATGCCTTGAGCTCTAATACCAATTGCTTGTCAAGATCGCACCACAATAACAGTGAAGAAATCACAAAAGAAAAACTAAAGAAAAACAAGAGAGCAGAGAAGATCAAGAGTTTAACATAGTTGGGGCGATATGTGTACTCGACAAAATAGCCAAAAGCTATTTCAATTAGAATTCTCTATAGATATCAAGTAATAACAAAAATCTTGCATCAACTTGGCGCCTCCACGAGAAGCAAAATCTGTGTCATGAGTGTGTCTATTCCCTCAACCCAAAGCACAGTCGGGCCATATTCGGGAGCACGACCATATCTTGTAGCACAGTCGAGTGACGGACCTCTTCGATACGCTTATCAAACCCACAACATCCATAATAAATTTATCATCTCTCTCTGCATCATCGTGACCTATATCAATTAGATATGAGTCATCTTCACCCCTTCTGATATTATTGTATTATTTTAGGTAGCGCTTGAGTCATCACAATGATATAACTAAATAGGAAAATATTTATGTAAATTAAATAAATACCATATGATTAATGTTTATAAATATTTAATTTTATTTATTACCGGCACGGCTGCGTTTGTAGTCCAACGGTGAGGATAATTGCCTTCCAAGCAATAGACCCGGGTTCGACTCCCGGCAGACGCATTTTTTCCGTTCCTTTTTTGTTTTTCGAATTTCACATGAGAAATTTATTAAAAAATGCCTATGATAAAAGATTAAAACCACACAGCGCTGCCATTAGTGGGACATCCATCCCACTCCAATATATTATATTGGATATTCACCAACAAGATCCAAAAATAAGGCCAAAAGTGTTCTTCTCGGCCGCATTAGCCCCACATTCCCGGAGACGTTGCCGTCTTTTTTGTCCCACCGTAACAGCCCCTGCCAAGTGTCTCCAATTACGTATCTGCCACCGATGCGTCTCCCCGACCACAAGCTGAACGGCCGCCGCGACCGTTGCGGACAGTGGCACATACGAGTAATTATTATCAAAGTAACGGGGCCTTTAATCGGATCCAAATTGAGTGGCTTTTCGTTTGGATTTCGGGGCGTGCGTATCTCGTGACGAGGCGCGCTGCCGTTCCCCTTTTAAGCTGCGCTTCTTCCGTTCCTTCTCCTCAAACGGTCGGATTCTTATAAAAATCTCATCTTTCACTTTGTTTGTACTCTGTTCCATTCGATCGGAGAAGAAGGCGTGGATCGATCGCCGGAAAGGTGAGATCTTTGGCGGATTGGAGTGTATTGGAGTTGGTTGCGGTGGAGGATGGCGGAGGGAGGCAACCGGAGACTGATTGTGGAGGTGTGCAGCGCCAGGAACTTGATGCCAAAAGATGGGCAGGGGACGGCGAGCGCGTACGTGATGGTGGACTTCGACGGGCAGCGGCGGCGAACGAAGACGAGGATGCGGGATCTCAACCCGCAGTGGGACGAGAAGCTGGAGTTCCTGGTGCACGATCCAGAGACGATGGTCGGCGAGATGCTCGAGCTCAACGTCTACAACGACATGAAGGGCGGAAAGCGGAGCACGTTTCTGGGGAAGGTAAAGATCTCCGGCGCCGGCTTCGCGAAGGCTGGGTCAGAGACTTTGATTTACTATCCGTTGGAGAAACGGAGCGTTTTCTCGCAGGTGAAGGGCGAGATCGGTGTCAGAGTGAGCTACGTCGACGAGGATCTTCCTGCGGCGCCGGAGGCTAAGGCGGAGGGTGCGCCGGCGGTGGAGGAGAAGAAGCCCGAAGAGGTCAAAACAGAGGAGAAGACCGTGGCTTCCGAGGAAGAGAAGAAGGAACAACCAGAGAAGCCCAAGGAGGCGGTAGAAGAGGAGGCCCCGAAGCTGCCGCCGTCCACCCTGGCGGCGGCCAAGGAGCCGCATCCTTCCGGCCTCGGCGGCCTTGAGATTCGCCCATTCGTCAGCGAGGGCGCCACTTCCAGCTCGTACGACCTCGTAGCTCGTGTTCCTTACCTCTTCGTCCGTGTCATCAAGGCAAAGCACGGCGGCGCCGCCGACCGGCCCGTTTACTCCCAGGTGGTCATCGGCAGCCACAGCGTGCGGACACGGACCGCTAAATCGAATGATTGGGACCAAGTGTTCGCCTTCCAGAAGGGTGGTCTCGACTCCACTGACTTGGAGGTATCCGTCCACGAGGAGAAGACCCAAGCGGGCGACGACAAGGCTGCTGTCGCCGATGACATCAGCCTCGGTTCTGTGTGCTTCGACCTCGGCGAGATCCCGAAGCGATCGCCGCCAGATTCGCCGTTGGCGCCGCAGTGGTACACCCTCGAAGGAGAGAATGATGTCGACGTGATGCTCGCGGTGTGGATCGGGACGCAGGTGGACGAGGCGTTCCAAGAGGCGTGGCAGTCGGACTCCGGCGGCCTCAACGTGCACACCCGCGCCAAGGCCTACCTCTCCCCTAAGCTTTGGTACCTCCGGCTGACGGTGATCCAAGCACAGGATCTCCGCCTCCCTCCGCCAGCGGATCCCAAGTCCCCACGTCCTGGCGCGGCCGGCGGACCAGAGCTCTTCGTCAAGGGCCAGCTCAGCGGGCAAAATTTTCGCACTGGAAACGCCCCTCTCGCCACCAGCTCCAGCTCTGCCAACCCGGCCTGGAACGAGGACCTCGTCTTCGTCGCCGCCGAGCCCTTCGAGCATTTCCTCACCGTTGTTCTCGAGGACGCGACCGCCGGTGGCCAGGCGGTAGGCCACGCCAAGGTCCCTCTTTCCACCATACACCGTCGCCTGGACGACCGCGCCGAACCACCATCTCGGTGGCTCAACCTCGCTAGCGACGAGGAGGGCCGACCCTACGCCGGCCGGCTGCAGGTGAAAATCTGCCTCGAGGGCGGGTACCACGTGCTGGACGAGGCGGCGCACGTGGCCAGCGATGTCCGCGCCGCCTCCAAGCAACTCTCCAAGCCCCCAATCGGCCTGCTGGAGGTGGGCGTCCTCGGCGCCACCAACCTCGTCCCCATGAAGCCCATGGGTGGCGCCGGCGGATCCACCGACGCTTACGTCGTGCTAAAGTACGGACCTAAATGGGCGCGCACGAGGACCATCATCGACCAGTTCAACCCGCGATGGAACGAGCAGTACACTTGGGACGTGTTCGATCCCTGCACCGTCCTCACCATCGGCGTCTTCGATAATTCCCGCTCCAAAACAGGGGAGAATAAGGCGCCGCCGGCGAAGGACGCCCGAATCGGCAAAGTCCGCATCCGGCTCTCGACGTTGGACACGGACCGGATTTATCTCCACTCCTACTCTTTGACGGCGGTTCAGCCGGGCGGCGCGAAAAAGATGGGCGAGATCGAGCTGTCGATCCGGTTCAGCTGCCCGTCGTGGCTCAGCCTCCTGGCGACGTATGGCAGCCCGATGCTGCCGCGGATGCACTACTTGCGGCCGCTGGGGCCGGGGCAGCAGGACGCCCTCCGGCACGCCGCGATGCGCCTCGTGGCGGCGCGCCTTGCCCGGTCGGAGCCGCCTCTGGGCCCCGAGGTGGTCCACCACATGCTCGACACCGACGCCCACGCGTGGAGCGTGAGGCGGAGCCGCGCCAACTGGGCCCGCGTGGTAGGGTGCCTGACCCGCGCCGTCAAGTAGTCCATATAAAGAAGATCTGCACCAAAAAAAACAAAATAAAAAAAAAACAGCAAAAGAAG
>JBBPFP010000095.1:2133814-2160234 GCA_037974795.1 Kaempferia galanga | reverse complement strand
TAGGGTTAAGCTTTCTAATTGAAAGTTAGTATAATATTGAAACACCTCTTGGGAATCCCAAATAAATAATCGAAGATGCCTTTGGACTTCTTGTGACCTCAAAAACCTAAATGTTCTATCTGAAGATTTTTTTCTCCTTGATATTACTAGGAAAGCCCGAAAACAATATAGGATGTCACATTCTTGGCATTTTAGAAACTCATTGAATTTGAAATGAGTGCAATCGAGACTCTCTAAATTGATTAGTAGGTTTTGAACGAAAATATACTTATGGACTTAGACTATTTAAATTTTTGTGAATTTGTAATCACGTAAAATAGTATAGTTTGGAGAATATAAATTTGATATCAAATCTTGGTTCTGATTTCAATAATTAAATTAAATAAATAAATTTCAGTTGTATAAATAGATAGGTGAGCAGAAGGAGAGAAGAAGGGAGAGAGATGTTGTGATGGCATACATTTGAACTATTAAAATTATTTTAAAATTTAAACTATTCAAATGTGATTCAATGCATTAAAAACCGACATTTAAAAAGTTAATATTGGCAAAAGGGTCATCCAAATCAGTACTTTTTTTTTTTTTGATTATTTTCAAAGTATAATGCGTGACTTGGAAACTGTCTAAACCTACGGGCATCCTTGAAAAAAAAAACCTACGGGCATCCTTGGTGAATAGTGAATACACATTTCAATAAACACATTGACTATTAATTATCAAAACACTTTTAATTCAAAATAATTTTATTTTTTTTAATGTTTTAATTATTTATTCTATATCTCTACCTTACCATCCTAATCTACCTAACTCTCATGTTATATCATAATTTAATATTCGGCTATGTATAATATAATAAATTTAATAATAATTTTATAAAACTTTTCATTAAATTTACTTTTGGATCGTAAATAATACTTAACTGCCTCTTCCATAATAATTATTGTCATTTTTTATTCGAAAAAAATAAAAATAGTGATAATAAAAATATTTCTTTTTGATATTATCACTCTCCATTACCCGCTCAAAGGAGGAGTTCTGCACGTCCATATCCAACAGATACCATTACCAGCTACAGCTTAACAATAACAGAGAGTAAAAGTATCAGATTCTTGTTGGTATTTAAAAATAATAATATCAGATTAATCACCCACCGTCGTGTGGCCTTCCGTTGCTTACGCACTTTTGCTTCGGCGTCTTAGCGGCGGCAAATACCAGCGAGCCGAGCACGCTGCCTCGCCCACCTGCTGGACTCGCTTCCTCCCATCCTCGGCACTTTCAGGACTCGATTCGAGCCCTCCATATTCATCCATGGCGGCCTCGACCCCGGCGGCGGTCGGAGCTGTGGTCGACCCGAAAATCCGCATCCCGGGATTCCAAGGGCTTCGATCTTCCGGATTGGTTCCTTTAGGAAGAGCAGTCGGGACTTTTCTGATCGGATGCTCGGCGAGGTCTTCCTCCGTCATCAGCGCGGTCTCCACGGTGAGATCGGTTTGTTGTTACTTAGAATTTGATATGTCGTTGTTAGATAATTTTATTTTTCGGATCGGGATGGGGAAAGGAAAGCGCCCTAAATGTACCACTTTAATGTTTCGGACGCCTTTGATATCGCCTTGATAGTTGCGATGGAATTCACAGGAGGTAAATTTAGGGTTAAGAAGGACACCACATTTCTGGGGAAAGAACTCCCTTGTGCGGAGTTTCTACCTGGGGATGACTCAGGTAAGCATACTAATTCATAGCGGTGCTATGAAAAACTCTATTGCTAGTACCAATTGACTCTGCTTTTGTAGGAATGTACAAATAAGTGCTTCTGACTTTGAATGATTAATCCCAAATTGTTGACGGTCTAAATGAAGGAGTTGTTATCTTTGATTGTGAGTAGGCATAATAGTAGTATTTGTAGTACATTTGTGGAGTCAAATGTGCCTATTGAAAATGCGAAAGAAATTGTTTCCAGTATTCATTCACCAACGTCTCCCAAATGAAAAGGAGAAGAAGCTGAGCCTCCACGGTGCAAGTCAGTCGTAAATCAGCCATTTAGCCAGCAGTCTTCATTTTTCGGCTTGCTGCTAGTGGCGAGGATGCCCAGTATTTTGTGGGCCTTTGCTCTTGCACAACCAAGCAAGCATGCAAGTTATCGTGAGTTAGAGGTTTCTTTAGTTTGCGAATTTGTGAATCTTGTCTCTGCATAGAAGTTGTGTTAGTTGCATATGGAATTGCCATGATACCTCTAGGGATGGTTTATATTCCTACTCCCTGGAACAGTCTTTGAGTTTGACATCGTCGGAGGACTTAATGTAGAGTATCTGCAACAATTAGGTGTAGTTAGGCGATAATAAACCCTTGCTCCACATTTACAGGAATTTGATTTCGGGGCCATTACTTACTGCAGCCAGATTTGTCGGACTAGAGGATTGCCAAGCCAAACACACCATCTGCCATTGAATCTGACAACTTTTATGCTTTTAAGAAATGATGTTTTGTTGGTTAAGTAATTGGTGTTGATAAGAACTTGCTGAGTTCAAATTCCTCTTGTGAGTTCTGACATTATTAGTTTAGTAATCAATCTATAATGTAGGAAAGTGACCTTGATGGTTAATAATCTGATTTAAATTACTAAATTAGTCATGTTAACTTTATAATCTTTTCTGGAAATACAGCTAATTAATTTAGCTCAAGAGCACGTGGGAGAAGGTGAAAACCATCCTGATGAGAAATGGTTGACCTGCAATATATCGTCGTGTAGAAGTATGGGTGCAAAATGTAAAATATAACCTGCAGAATTGATTTTTTAGATATTGTTGAATAGGCACTTTTTAACCTTCTAATAAAGAAAGCTATTCCTCCTTTTTCTTTGATTCGTGAGCATATGCATTCTTCTCAACACCAATTAGTACATATGCATACTGGATGATTGTCTTCCAAAACATGTCTGTTAACTGACATTTGAGAGTACATTGTTTGCTTTTGTTGGGCTAATCCTGATTATTCTCTTGATATTTTATTTTCTAGCCTATAAAGCCAGACAGTACTGAAGTTAAGCGGAGCAAGGTTGAATTGTTTAAGGAGCAAAGCAACTTCCTTAGATTTCCTTTAAATGAGGAATTGCTCTCAGAAGCTCCAAATATAAATGAAGCTGCTACTCAGCTGATCAAGTTTCATGGGAGTTATCAACAAACAAATAGAGATGAACGCGGTGCAAAGTCTTACCAGTTTATGCTCCGTACTAAGAATCCTTGTGGGAAAGTCACTAACAAGCTCTACTTGGTTATGGATGACCTAGCTGATGAGTTTGGTATTGGCACTCTCCGCTTAACCACTAGGCAGACGTTTCAGTTGCATGGCATCCTGAAGAAAAACCTACAGACTGTGATGGCTACTATAATCAAGAACATGGGATCAACTCTTGGTGCATGTGGTGATCTGAACAGAAATGTATTAGCCCCTGCAGCACCATATGCCAAAAAAGAGTATGTATTTGCACAGGAGACGGCAGAAAATATTGCTTCGCTATTGACGCCTCAATCTGGAGCATATTATGATTTGTGGGTAAATGGAGAAAAAATTTTGTCAGCGGAGCCTCCTGAAGTAGTGAAAGCTCGTAATGATAATTCTCACAGGACCAATTTCGTTGACTCACCGGAGCCCATTTATGGCACCCAATTCTTGCCTCGAAAGTTTAAGATTGCTGTGACTGTACCAACAGACAATTCAGTGGATATCCTCACTAATGACATTGGTGTTGTAGTAGTTTCTGCTGATGATGGAGAACCTCAAGGCTTTAACATCTATGTAAGAACTTTTTGTGCTTCTGTCCTTGAATCAGAATTTTTTTTCTGACCCATTTTGTCGTGTTTAAGAATTTACATTTGTAGGTGGGAGGAGGTATGGGTAGAACTCATCGAATTGAGACCACGTTTCCTCGTTTGGGGGAGCCACTAGGCTATGTCCCAAAAGAAGATATCTTATATGCTATAAAAGCTATCGTTGTTACTCAAAGAGAAAATGGGAGGAGGGATGATAGGAAGTACAGTAGAATGAAATATTTGATCAGTGCTTGGGGAATTGAGAAGTTTCGCAGTGTTGTGGAACAGTACTATGGTAAGAAGTTCGAAGCATTCAGAGAATTACCTGAGTGGGAATTCAAGAGTTACCTTGGATGGCATGAACAGGTTCACTCCAGTTATTGTTTTTGATCTGTGTTAATACTTTTGGATTCTTCATAGTTCTTAATTTTGAAATGTTCAATGATATATGTCCTTTTTTCAACTATATGTCCATGCTTCTCCATCTGTCTTGTTTATGTTAATACATTTCATGGGCAGGGTGATGGTGCAATGTTTTGTGGACTGCATATTGATAACGGACGTTTAGGCGGGAAAATGAAGAAAACTTTAAGAGAAATCATTGAGAAGTATAATCTGAATGTCCGAATTACACCGAACCAGAATTTGATCTTGTGTGATATCCGACGTTCCTGGAGACGCCCCATCACCACAGCTCTTGCTCAAGCAGGTCTACTGGTATAGCTATTGCCTTACGTTGTCTTTTTTGCAGCTTCAGAATTATATCCCGTGAGAAACATGGCCATTTGATTTTTAAATTGATGCCGAAATCTATTTATCTCTGCTTTCTGAGTTGGTTGGAACTCATAGTTATAAATTCTGCATTGCTATTTATCATCGTTGTCAAACTTACAGCTACCCAGATACGTTGATCCTCTTAACATAACTGCCATGGCTTGTCCTGCTCTACCACTTTGCCCACTTGCAATAACAGAAGCCGAGAGAGGGATTCCAGAAATTCTCAAAAGGGTTCGAGCTGTTTTTGATAAGGTGATCACAATTATTTTAGTAGTTTATAGTAATTTCCAAACCGTAGTACACAAAACCATCTAAATGACTGATTTTGGAACTTTCTTGTAGGTTGGCCTCAAATACAATGAGTCCGTAGTGATAAGAGTGACTGGCTGTCCCAATGGCTGTGCCAGACCCTACATGGCTGAACTTGGCCTTGTTGGTGATGGCCCCAACAGCTACCAGGTGATTGAATTCAAAATGTGTCATTGATAAAGGAGGAATCACACTCTATGCAATGGCATTTTGACTCGCTAAAAACATGTTTATTGGTTTGTTGCTACTCGTGGTTTTGTTATCATTCCTGTATTTGTCCAGTAATTCATTGCACGAGTAAATACAAATACCATCACTGTCTAAATTCTAGTTGTCAGCAACTTAGCAAACCCTTCACCACTGAATTAAGATGTTAAGAATAAAACTGACATACATTTGGAGGACTTGTTAAGATAAGTTAATATCACAACTTCCTAATGTTTTCTGCTTGTTCAAATAGATTTGGTTAGGAGGGGCTCCCAACCAGACTACACTTGCAAAAAGCTTTATGGATAAGGTAAAGGCTCATGACTTAGAGAAGATACTTGAACCACTGTTTTACCACTGGAAAACAAAACGGCAACACGGTGAATCATTCGGCAACTTTGCAACTCGGATTGTAAGTCCAATTGATGATCTATCACTGTGGAACAGAAGTCTTTTTACACATTGCTACTCACATTAGTGTCTTCTCCTATTGAATTAGGGCTTTGAGAAATTGAAAGAGCTGGTAGAGAAGTGGGAAGGTCCTGTCGAACCGGTATCAAGATTCAACCTAAAACTCTTTGCGGACCGGCAGACATTTGAGGCCGTGGCAGAGCTCGCAAGGCGGCAGAACAAATCTGCTCACCAGCTTGCCATGGAGGTCATCCGTGACTATGTTGCTTCCCAAGGCAAAGGATCAAAAGGTGAATGAACATCAACCTAAGAATCTTCAAATGGCTTTGTGATTTCTGGTAACCTTTTAGAGGCAATGTGATAACCCGTATCCACTCTTTGTTCGCGTAAAAAAAGAAGCTCACGCTTCAAATCAATTTTCCTTCCATATTTTTCATCCAATTTTCAGAATAGTTCTTGTGAAGTTGCATACTCTAGACTTTTGTAGTGAATCAAATATAAGCTTCCCAGACTTTTCAATTTGAGCTCATCGGCATGAGTATCTAAGTGCTTACCTCTGAAAAACTTAAATTGAGGTTTAATTGAGTTTGGCATCTAAACTGGAGCAGTTTACAATATTGCCTTCTATTGTTCAAAAGGTGTTTGTTTATGAATTCATCAACTTCCTTATCAAATGATGATTGTCTTTTTCGCCAACTATGTCATGAATCTTATACCTCCATGGTTGATTAAATCTTTTACCTCATGAATCTCATGTTTACAATATTGCCCCCATGTTTTTTGCATTATATGACTGACTTATTTTTATATATGGAATATGTGGAAGTACAAATTGAATGTGTTGACTAGATAAAATGTATATATGTTATACAAAATTATTATGCTGAAAGGTACCTTTTCGCCGTCTTAGTTTGTAGCTTCTCAGCTTGATCTGCCTTTTCTTCATTAGAGTTCGGTTCACCGAGTCTTCCTCAGCAGAAGCTAGTAAATGTATCCTGGATTCAGTGTGATTATACTCATCTCTGTAGCAATTATTTACTGCCCTCATTTTCCACCAAAATCCTAAAGAGAAGTCAAATGATGCGATATTGTTCTAGCAAAAGGCGAATCTCTAGGTAAGAAACCCCTACATTGGCCACAGTGTGCATACTAGTCCAGTGAGCAAAAGAAATTTTGCTGCAAAACCCTGCAAATTCAGATTTGTTATATAGCAAACCGTAGTTTGTCACTACCAAAAATCACCACACGAACATCTACCATCCTCAAAATGATGGAACCTGATAGAGTCACGTAAAGTTATTCTTCTCTCAGCAATCTTAGAAATGTAGCAAAAAGCTAAGTGACAATCGCCACAAACTCTAAGGTTCTTCATGATCCGTATTGGGATTGTCGAAGAGTGAGAGAGGACAAATGCAACTGCAAGCTTCTCGCTGTGATAACTTAATAGCTCTTCTTTGGTCTCCAACTCTATATCATACAATGAGAAATCTACTTGAGGAACATAACCTATTTCTCTTATCTTCTGAATTAGAAAATGTAACTTCGAATAAATCTTTTCAGTGTTTGGATGTGATTTGTCTCCTGAAACGAAAACATGAAGTCCATCCTGTAATGTGACCCAACTACACCCTGCTTCTTTCTTTACTGGTAGTGCCTGCATAACTCTTCGAATTCTTGCCGCATCTTCCCACCTCGCTTTTGAAGAAAACATGTTAGAAATGAGGACATAATTAACTGGGTTTTCAGGTTCCACTTCCAAAAGCATTTTGGATGCTTGTTTCGCTATCTCTCTCTTAGAACCATCTTTTGACCTGTGACAAGCAACTAACACAGTCCTCCATATCATATCATTTGGCCGCAAAGGCATTCTATTAATGAAATCCTCCATTTCATCTAACTTGCCCGTTCGGCCTAAGAGATCTATGACGCACGAATAATGCTCAATTTGAGGAACCAAACCATGATTCTTCATTGATTCAAAATGCTCCAAACCTTCTTCCACCAATCCTGCATGACTGCATGCAGACAAAACACCGACGTAGGTAACAAGATCTGGACACTGACCTGAACTTTGCATTTTGTTAAAGAGCTTCAGAGCCTCATCTCCATTCCCATGCCTAGCATAACCAGAAAGCATAGAGTTCCATGAAAATTCATTTCTCAAATTCATGGATTCAAAAACCCGTGAAGCGTAATCAACTCTTCCGCACTTGGCATACATATCAACCAGTGCACTCCCTACTACTACATCAATTTCCAAATAAGTTCTTATCCCAAAAGCATGTATTTCCATCCCATGATCTAGTACTGCTAAAGAAGCGCAAGCACTTAGAACACTGGCAAAAGTAAAAGAGTCCATCTTTGGCCCCTTGCGGATCATAGAATATATTAGATCCATGGTCTTCTGCATTAGCCCGTTTTGGATATATCCTGAGATCATTGAATTCCATGAGACACCATTCCTCCTATCAGCCATTTTGTAGAAGAGTCGCTCACAAGAATCCATATCCCCAGACTTTGAATAGCTTGATAGGAGAGAATTCTCAACCACAATGTCTTCTGACATTCGATGTTTCAGTACTAGATTATGAACTTGTCTGCTCATCTCAAGATCTGATAGTGCAGAGACAGCAGCAAAGACATTTATGATTGTCACATTGTTGGGGTACCAACCGCTTCGCATCATATCTAAGAAAATCCTCACTGAATCCATAAGGAATGCTCCATTGCTTGCTAATGCTCCAATTATACTGTTCCATGAGATCAGATCATGCTTAATCATGTAGCTGAAAACTCTCCAACAATCAGACATTTTACCACATTCTCCATACATTGTCACAAGAGAATTTGATACAGAAACATCCATGTCAAGCCCTACCTTGGTCAAAATACAGTGACACTGCACACCTGCATTTGTAAGTCTTAATCTAGCGCATGAACTTAATGTACTAATTCCTGAAAATTTGGAAGGTAAAACACCATTTCTTAGCATCATATGAAAGCTTGTAAGAGCCTCTTCTGAAAGCCCATTCTGATCAAGACAAGTGATCATGGTATTCCAGGAGACTTGATCTTTAACTCTCAACAGGCTGAAAACCTTGGCTGCATTATCAACATCACCATGCTTCGCATACACATTAATCAAGCCATTCCCTATAGCGACATGTTTCTCTACTAATTCATTTCTGATAACATAACCATGAATCTCCCTTCCTATTCCTAATCCTTCCTCCGATGCTGAGAATGCAGACACTGCACTCAGCAATATAACATAGGAATCAGCATTGACTATAACTGATCTTCTTGCTTCTCGATACACATCGACCGCTGCTTCACCAAGGTTCCGCTTGATCAGTCCAACCATTAACCCATTCATCGAAACGGCATTTTTCTCATCCAATAGACAAAATATTTCCTTAGCTCTATCAAGCATTCCTGATCGAGCAAATGCACTAACTAGTGCACTGCCAACATATAGGTCTCTTGAGAAGCCTGACTTGGATAAGTAGGCAAGCATTTGTTCAAGAACAGAGCAACAACAAAAGCAACCATAAGTTGCAGTTATCAAACTGCCATAGGTGAATTCATCGGGTCTCAAACAGCATCCTGAATTACCCATTTGCATCTCAGAGAACAGCTCAAAGGCGGACTCAGCATCTCCTCTCTCCGAATAGACTGAGATGATCGAGTTCCATGTGATCGAACTCTTTTCTGGTGTCCAATCAAACACTCGTCGTGCATTCGACGCAGAATCCAAACGGCAACTACCGTACATCAAGATTAGCGCATTGCAGACCAATGTGCTTATAGAGCTCGAAGTTTTAGAGATCAAACCATGGATTTGGGTTCCTAGCAGCAGGCGGTCAGGACCAGAGACACCGCACGCTCGAAGAACACTAGTAAACGTGAGCTGCGAGGGTTCAATCCCAGACCGAAGCATCGAGCGGAAAAAATGGCAGCTCTCGTCGCACAATCCATGTCGAGCGCATCCTGAAATCAAGCAGGTCCAGGAAACCGCGTCCTTCTCCGGCATTTCGTCGAACAGCTGGGCAGCGGCCGCCAAGTCGCCGGCTTTAGCGTAGAGATTGACCACGTTGTTGGACAAGAACACGTCGGGCGTGAGGCCGCTCTTGATCCACTCAAGGTGGAGGCTTTTGGCGTCGCCGATGTCGGAGGAGGCCAAATAGCGCCGGACGAGCTGTTGGTACGCGATGTCGTGCTCGCCGGCAGCTGACTGGATTGATGCCCCGGAGTGGGCCGGGAAGGCGAGACCGCCGCGAGGTCCCCTGCGCTGAGCGAAAAGATCATCCTGCACGCCGGGACGCTGCGGGGACAGTTGATCTAGAGAGATCGGGGAACGGGGACGGCGAGCTACGGCGTGGGCGTAAGATGGGTGCGGAGACGAAGCGAGTAGTCGGCGCATCAGTGGCGAATCGAACGGGTCCGGATTCGATGAAGCGGAGGCGCTAAAGAAGACCGTAAGCCGAACATTGTCTATCGGGTCGGATTTTATTCGTATGTCCTTACTTGTCGGATCCCATTAAAGTATTTTATTCGACGTTAATCATATATGTCAATTGATTAATCTTTTCGTAATTTAATATATATATATATATATATATATATATATCAAGTAGTAATTATTATATTAATTAATTATATTTTTAAAAACATTAAAAAAATCACTGACTTGCCGTGTCGAAGAGAAAATATATATGGTAAATATATAATAATTTCAGAACCTTACAAAAGTAAATTCATAAGTTTTACCTATATATTTAATCAATGAGTTATTCAATATCTTGTATGTTCTAAATAAATATAAATAAATAATAAATTCAATTAACTTTTATTGACTAATCCGACGGTTCGGTTCTACTAAAATTGAAACTAATCAACGATTTGGCTGTAAGTTTGGACTTCGTAATGGAATAAAAGCGACCGTCTCCAGTCAAATCCCTACCCACCTCCACTATAAATAAACGGAGGCAGAGCTCAGCGCACTTTGGTAACGCAAACCTCGCATCTTTCCTCCATGGCCCTCTCTTCGATCGCCGTCGATCCCGTCGCCCTATCCGGCGGTGGTAGCCGCACTCGGATCTGGAGTTCCCTCACTCCCTCACACTTGGCCCCTTCGGATGGGCTCGGGTGGCGTAGGAAGGCCACCGCTGCTGCTGCCTCTAGAACTGTGTCGGCCGCCGCAGCCCCAACGGCAGTCGAAGAGGTCGGCCGGGGGGATGTCTTCGACAGGGTGGCGTCGCTGAGTCAGGTTTCTTCCGTGCTAGGCACGCAGTGGGGCGACGAAGGTAAAGGGAAGCTCGTCGATATCCTTGCAAAGAGCTTTGATGTCGTTGCGCGTTGCCAGGTAAAGTTTTCCGCCCTATATTTCTTTCAGATGATACAGAAAAAAAAATATTTTTTTTATCTTTTTCTTCATTTGGCCCTTTCGCTTTGGGCTACTGTTTATCTACGACTCCACAATTTGATATTGCATGTTTTATTTTTCAAGATTTCCCGTGTATTTACTTTTCTAATCGTATTACTGTGTAGATCTTTTATGGAAATCTTTCACAAGATATTCATGAGTTCCCAGTGGCTTACGGCATATCAGAAATAAATTAAAGGCATGAAAGAATGATTCTCTTGTAATCTAGTTTGATTTCTGCACTTTTTGATCTGCATGTACTAACTACTAAGGCGAAAACAAAGCTTCTGTTCTCGGGATCTACTATGTCTGACCTTACAACTTACTTACCGCTAGACATAAAGCGATTGGACTAGTTTTTGGAGTAAAGTTCAAGAGTTTGATGATTTTACTGTTTTCCATTCAGTTTGTCAGTGATCAAGCCCTTGGTGGCAGTTGATTGTCCTTTTTTTTCCTCCAATTAAATTTGATGCTTGATGCAATGTATTTGTGTCCAATCCCAATATCGTCTGTAAAATGTGGATGGTTGCTCTAGGCTTTAACAACTTACCAAAACTATGTGAAAACCAGATGAAAACAGATCTTAACTTTATTATGGATGAGCTGCTAATTGTAAGTGGTTTCATAATGTGCCTTCACCATCCAAGTGTTCTGTTATGAAAAGATAGACTAGATGGTTGCTAGAAGTAATCTATCACATAGACACAAATAGTTGCTAAATAAGGAAAAATTCTCACATTGTTATGGGCTAATGCAGGTAAATACGTTAGTTTATGACAACAACACATTGCACTGTAAACACTTTTAGGAAAACAGATTAGAATTAGTAGACTCAATGATGATCAGGAGGAGGGTATACGTAATATGCTTACAAGATACAATGATCAGGTGGAAGGACTAAATATGTAGGTAACACAATATTTAAAATTTTATATATTGAAGAAGTTAAACATATGTCATAAGTAGCTAGTCTTATAAGATCATAAGTACAATGTTATATTGTGAATGGAACTGGAGATGGTAGTGTAATTGTGGACTTGGTGTTATGAAAAAAAAAAGGTGTTATTCAAATTATCCACCCAAAAAGATATGAGTGTTATAATTAATGAAGTATTTAGAAAATTCTAGATGAAAACTGCTTCTGTGTATCTAAGATAGGCATACTTACCCTTGGAGGGATTTGAATTGGATAATTTTTAGATGTATGTTGGGGTATCAGATTTGGGGGGAGAAGAGAGTATTGCAACTTTGGTTTTGCTATATCTCATTTCCTTATTGTTGATGTTAACATAATGAAAACTCAAGATGTTCATTTGATTAGATTGAATTTGACAAACATCATAAACCAAGTAGGTTTCTACTTATTAGAGTGGTAGTCAGATTTATATGTAAATGTGATGTGAGAAATTTTTGTAATCTCAGTAACACTAACAGAGCCACCAATGTTTCATCACTAGTAACTTAGTTACTATTTGTATTTGGTAATCTGAATAGCAAAAATAGTAATAAGCCCTTCTGCTTTTGCTGTGTATATACTAACTCACTCTGTATCTGCCATAATTTCACTGTATATTATATGATAAAAGAATTTTGTAGGCATATATCTGCCTTAATGTTTATTGGGTGTGGCATGAATATGCCTGTTTGGCTATATGCTAAGGATTTGTTTGTTATTCATCATGCTTCGTTGCATGAGTCAATTAGTTTAAGCTTACAATGTGTTTTCTTTATCCCATTTTCTCAATGATTATGTTTAATGGAGAGATAACATAATTTAATGGTTCTGCTCTTTACTTGAGAATCTGAATCAGAAATTTATTTTTTCAACATCAGGGTGGTGCAAATGCTGGACATACCATTTACAATGATGAGGGTAAAAAATTTGCGCTCCATCTTGTTCCTTCTGGAATTCTGAATGAGGAAACTCTCTGTGTTATTGGTAACGGAGTTGTAGTTCATCTTCCTGGTTTATTTCAAGAAATTCATGCTCTGGAATCCAATGGAGTTTCATGCACTGGAAGAATATTGGTGTCTGATCGTGCCCATTTGTTATTTGATTTTCACCAAGTTGTAGATGGATTGAGAGAAGCCGAGCTTGCAAATTCTTTTATTGGAACAACCAAAAGAGGAATCGGTCCATGTTATGCAAGCAAGGTTATACGGAATGGAATAAGGGTTTGTGACCTCAGACACATGGATACGTTTGCACAGAAGCTTGAGATTTTATTGAGGGATGCTGCATCTAGGTTTGAAGGATTTGAATATACTACTGACATTCTTAAGAGCGAGGTTGAGAAGTACAAAAGATTTGCAGAGAGGTTAGAACCTTTTGTTGCTGATACTGTTCAGGTGATAAATGAGTCAATTTTGCAAAAGAAGAAAATATTGGTTGAAGGTGGTCAAGCAACTATGTTGGATATTGATTTTGGAACTTATCCATTTGTGACCTCTTCTAGTCCCTCAGCTGGTGGAATTTGCACAGGACTGGGGATAGCTCCGAAAAACCTTGGTGATCTTATTGGTGTTGTAAGTAGAATCATTCTCTAACTCCTTTTTATGAGCCCATTTTTTTTCCTTTTTTTCCTTTTCCCTTTTAACTTCTTTAGTACAACCTTGTGCAGGTGAAGGCTTACACAACCAGAGTTGGTTCTGGTCCTTTTCCAACCGAAATGTTAGGCAAAGATGGTGACCTTCTTAGAGATGTTGGGAGGGAGTTTGGAACAACTACTGGTCGTCCTCGCCGCTGTGGCTGGCTTGATATAGTTGCATTGAAGTATTGCTGTCAGATCAATGGCTTTTCTTCTCTCAATCTCACCAAGCTTGATGTGCTATCTGGACTTCCAGAAATCAAGCTTGGTATTTCATATCGGCAAACTGATGGTGAAAAGCTCAAGTCATTTCCTGCAGATCTCAGTCTTCTTGAGCAAGTACAGGTAAGTTATCTACAATTCTATGCCATGTTTAATGCACGATTGTGAATTCTTAGGGTAATGAAATAAAGTGTGTGTGTATATATATATATATAGAAATTGTGTTTTAGAAAAGACCAAAGAAATTATTTTTAATTAGGTTGATGTGAGGAATAACTATTCTTGATTGTAAAGGATTATCATGTCAAAATTCAGGAATCACTTGTTATGATCTAGTTAATCATTAATTTTCTTTGGTGTAGGTCGATTATGAAGTGCTACCCGGGTGGAACACTGATATTTCATCTATCCGAAAGTACACCGACCTTCCCTTAGCTGCTCGTCAGTATGTTGAGCGGATAGAACAGCTTGTTGGCGTTCCCATTCATTACATTGGTGTCGGACCTGGACGTGATGCCATTATTTGCAAATGATTCAGGGCTGGCTACTTATTTACACATTGGGCGATCCTTTATAAGCCTCAAGCACATTCTATAGCATTCTAATCAATCAAGTCGTTTCATTCCATTAGCATGCTAAAGATACTAATCAATGTGCTTTGAATCTAAAACTGAGAAAAGTCCATGTAATAAGCTTACCTTGGTGTGGGCACTGTGTTTTAATTTAAGCTTGCAGGCTCGTCTTGTAAGACGACAGCATGAACTTGACAACTTAATAATGTTGCAGGATTTAACCTGATCTAAGTCATCTTTAATTACTGATCTTCTACCTTTTACTTTGATTGTCTGTTTCTTGCTCCGCTTATCTGTAAATCTGTAATGATGGCTGGTGCAGGAATTCATCTACAAGAAAATCATGGATCCACGAACCCCTACATTGCTGCTTCCTTGTGCAATGAGCATCTTAATGAGGTAAGACCAGACTAGAAACCCATCTAATGTTAAATGAATTGATCTCAACCATCGAGTTCAAGCTGCTTTCAGTGTTCAAAGCATGAGGTCTGGTCCCAGTTGATTAAACCATAGCCCAAGTCACTTAGTAGGGTTTGTTCATTAAATTATCTACCTACATATATTCATTGTCATTGCTGGAAACAAGGCGGCAAGGCAGATGGGGAAATTTAGGAGGTTCACCAACCCCCAGAAACTCTTGCATGTGGTTGGACCAATAAACAGTTGAAGCAATTTATGAAAAATCAGTGATTGTATCTAAAAGTTTTGGATGTTTTCCCATTTTAATAGCTAGTATTTTTATTTTAGTTTTCAGTTTTTCCGTTTCCATTCTTTTACGCAGAATTGTTCTTGCTGTTTTGCTTTCTCTTTTCGTAAAATACAAACGTTATGAGATACTTTTATATTAATAAAAAATTATAGGGATTTTTTAAAAATTATTTCACTTTGAGAGTATTTTGATTTTAAAAATGTTTTTAAGTTTTTTTTTTTTTTTGTAATTATCGAAGTTTTCTGAGGAATAAGTCAAACTGATCCAATTAACTTTTTGAACCCGGCACAATTGGTATAAGGGTTCAGGTTTCTAGCGGCGTACTGCACAAGTTGCAGCAATCTGAAATTTCAGGATTGAGCGGATTGGCGGAAGGCCAAAGGGCCGCCCTCATCTTCTTCACGCCCGCCGTCAAATCTCGTCCCCTGCCGCTACCTCTCCCCCATGGCGGTTCCCGTGGCGTTGGTGGTGCTTCCCCTTGGCCTGCTCTTCCTCCTTTCCGGCTTGATAGTGAACCTCGTTCAGGTAGGTCATGTGGATTTCCCATTCTGTGTTTCGGAGGTTTGTTTCCTCTTGTCTGGTCCCTTTTCCGTGTCGATTGGAGTTTCGCAGATAAATTCATCAGCTTTCGCTGACATTGCCCTTAGGGTTTAATTTTTAGACGTCTGTTCCTGCGTTTTGGTCTCGTCCTCCGTTTTGCGTTCTTTTTGTTCATCTTCTTAAAAGATAATTCTTCTTTGTTCCTGCAGGCTATACTTTTCTTGACAATACGACCATTTTCGAAGAGTATTTATAGGAGGATTAACAGAGTGGTGGCTGAATTGCTATGGATCGAGTTAGTCTGGTTGGTTGATTGGTGGGCTGGTGTCAAGGTGTACTTTTTATTCGATTAGTTTCTTTATATATTGTTCATAATTTCTCCTATTATACCTACAATGTTTTGGCAAATTTGGATCCTTAAAGTTGTTTAAAAAGACCGACAATCTACTCTACGACATGGCATGATCTACAGATTGCGATTTTGAAAGATTCCGACCAAATATTACTGTCCTTAACAAAATAAGTGAAGTTATTCTGGCGTCAACGAGGTTGCCATTGCTTATCTCTCACAAAATGTGACAAAATGATGACAAATATTGAGCTAGGTTGCTTTCTCTAACAAACACAACATCATTTGCATGTTAACCTTGGTGTCATTTTTGCCCCAATAAACCAGATATGGAATTTTAAACTCCCAAAACATGAAAAATGATTGTAGTGATCTTGCCACAATCTCAATTGAGATGCCATCTTTGTTTGTTTAAGTTTGACGTTTATTCACAATTGTGAAATCATTGGAGATCAATGGAACCTTTGCTGCTCATTTCTTCATTTTGATGGTTCATAATAATGTAATTAATGTAGTTTTCTTGTTGCAGGTTGAGCTGTATGGAGATTCCAAAACCTTTGAATTAATGGGTGAGGATTTATCATTGCTAACCTACAAGTTTTCTGGGTCAACTTGGCGTTGTGTCAATTTCTTCTTTTTCTTTTATCTCCAAATTTTTTCTCTTAGTCTTCATTGTTGTTATGAGTTTTTATGGTGAATTTTACAGGCAAAGAGCATGCACTTCTCATATGCAATCATAGAAGTGATATTGATTGGCTTGTTGGATGGGTTCTAGCACAGGTTTTTCTCTTTCTGCTTATTTCTTGATCTTTAGCTTGTAGCTTGAATTTAGTTGGTTCATGTTGTCCTTGCACTGGTCGAGCATTAATACTCTTGGGATGAAAATATTACGGCATTTGTGCACTGCTTCTGCTTGTTGATCCTGTGAATCTTTTTGTATTAACTTGATTTCCTAATTCCAGCGTTCAGGCTGCCTTGGTAGTGCATTAGCAGTCATGAAGAAGTCATCAAAGCTCCTTCCAGTGAGTATATTAATAGGACATTGGTCTCTTTCTCCTTCACTTTTAGTTGTTTCTTTATTTCCTTCTTTAGTCGACATGAAAAAGAATGACAATATATAGTTTCAAAAGTAAATATATTATGACTTGCAGGTTGGATGGTCAATGTGGTTTTTTTCATGACAATATATAGTTTCAAAAGTAAATATACTATGACTTGCAGGTTATTGGATGGTCAATGTGGTTTACTGAATACCTCTTTCTGGAAAGAAGTTGGGCTAAGGATGAGAACACACTTAAGGTTTGGTTGATTTGTGTTTGGTTGTTCTGTTCTGGCATGCTCTGATATCATTTGGATGACTGAAACATGCAGTTGGGTTTACAACGATTGCAAGACTTTCCAAGACCATTTTGGCTGGCTTTGTTTGTTGAGGGGACACGCTTTACTCCTGAAAAGCTTTTAGCAGCGCAAGAATATGCAGCTTCACAGGGTCTGCCCATCCCTAGAAATGTTCTCATTCCTCGAACCAAGGTTTCATTTAGTTTATGATTATTTATGTTTGCTAGGAAAACGTTTTTCTTTATTTTTTTGGGTCTTATTTCTATCTACTTTGAAGTGCATGGATCACAAATGAAGTGGATCATACAAAGTAATTTTGATGCAACATGAACAAATCTTGCTACCACAAACTATCAACGAATGAAAAGGGAATTTTTTTTATCAAACTAAAAGATATGTCATTCTCTCCCATCAAGAAGAATTTGATTCTATCGAGTAGTGAGTAGGATGATTATTCAAGTCATTCATCACCACACATAATTGCAAAGCGAACAACAATGTCTTTCATGGAAGGTGGTTCTAGCACCCTTAATGAATATTAACAAATAAGTTAGGTATTGTATGTTGTAGTTTCACTTCTTTGATTTATGTGCCTTCTAGATCTGGAAGCCCTTTCCAGTGGACTAAGTATCTTTTTAGTATTTCCATGGGGAGCCAACACTCTGTACGTATTAATGACCCTCTCAATAATATGGATGACTATGTTGTGGAGGAAGAACTGACACTGAACATGAATAGCAATTTGGTTTTTTGTTGGTTTCACCAGTTCCATAACAGTTTCAGAGCCAGTTGAGTTCGTTCAATATGGTTCATTCCATATAAATAAAAATAATGTTCAATCTCTGCCATATTCAAAGAATGCACTTGGGTTTAATCTAACGTCAAAGCTAGGGACATCTATGTTACCTCTAGTAAGGTGTCTTTCCTCTTGCCTAACCCTATGTCTATAGTTATCGTGTTTAGGGAAATATTTGTTTTCATCCCTTAGTGTGTGTTGAGAGTGACGATGCAAACTATGTTTAGGTGAAGTGCATCCGTCGAAATTTTATCTCTTTACACATGCCCCCTAGTTTTTTTTTAATATGTTTCTAAAATTTTTTAGGTTGCCCACTTGAAATGTTAGAACTTTAACCTTGTCTTCCAAGTCATGACATTTGACATTAAAAGTCTCATACCTACCATCTATATGTTTTGCAGTGGGGTTCGACATGTTATGTTAAGATTTGACAAGGAATGAAATTTATAATATATGTAACACAAGTAAACTAAGGGTAAAGACTAAACAAACTAATGCTAGTAAGAAAGTTAGGTAAATGTATAAAAATTGATAACTTACTACATTAAATAAAAGTAATTATTAAATTAGAATAATTTTAACAAGGTAATGTGAGTCTATTATATTGTCGAAGTCTGTCCTGCATGTGTTTCAATTGATGGGGGATGATGTACTCCTCAAGTACAAATAAATCTCGGTGTTGTGAATCTGAAAAATGTTGTGTATATATATGTAAATCTACTAGTTTAATGGGCAAAAATGTGAAAGGACAGGTTTGGATTAAGTCAGTTTTGGTAGAAATCGAGGAGATCTCGTCCACTTTGTTGTGGTGATGGAGCATCTGGATTGGTCAATCCTGCAAAGATAGTAGGATTTGGTTGAGTTGCTGATCTCCATCATTGTGGGATGTGTGGCTGTTCTGTTAGTGGATCCAGTAGCAGAAAGGGTGGTTTTTGGCATTCTCACCAAGGCTGAGGAAGGAGATGAGAGGGGTCGGCAATGGGGTCAGTTCTTGCAAGAACAGTCACCTTCTTGATGGAAATCAACAATCTCCCTTTGATGGGGTGAATGAGGCAGAACTCTCCCTCTTGGGAAAGTGAGAGAGAAAGTGGTCAAGGAGCCCCAAGGGAGCGAGAGGTTGTGGTAACAAGTGTAGAAATTTAGGCATGGGTTGCTGAAGTTGATCTTGAGCGGTTGGGCTTAAGTGAAGCCAGGGGCTCACGGATTGAGAGAAACAGAGGGCTCCAAGTTGGAGCATTAGAACTCGTATCAAGATTAGATTGTAGTGATTTTGTTCACAAACAAATAGAATTTTACCTTTAATAGCAAAATGTGAAACCGTCATCTCAACGGCCCCTCCGGGGTGGGGGTTTCACCCAACAGCAGTAGTGCATGCAAGGAGGGGTTGAGGCAACCAGCAAAATAGAATTTCACCTTTGATACTAATTGGTGCAACATGAACCAACCATGCAACCAAACACAAACTCTCAATGAACGAAGAGGGGACATTGTATTAAACTGCAATATAAAACAATACAAGGGATTCAAACCTCTTTTATAGACTGAGATTATGACCAGTTTTTTTGTAAAGATAGACTGGGTTATTCCAAAATCTTTGAAAATTAAATAACAGGATTTTAAATTATTGAATTGGTAAACCCCCTAATGGCTTATGAAATCCCAAAAAAACTATTGACTAATTAAAAACACTAACTACTTTAGTTTTGGTTACCCTTCTGGTGTACTAGACATTTAATTAACAGAAGTTAATTAGCTACTCTGGGGCATTCATAAATGGTATTGATAGATATACATTCTGATTTCAGGGTTTTGTTTCGGCAGTACGGATCATGCGACCTTTTGTTCCTGCTGTATATGATGTAACAGTGGCCATTCCTTCCGATCAACCATCACCGACAATGCTTAGGATTCTGAAAGGACAACCGTCAGTGGTATGTACACAGAATTAGTGGTGTCCATAATATGCTGTTTATTTGTGCATGTATCTTGAGTATGCTAATATTTGTTATTTTTTGTAGATTTTAGTTTGTAGAATAGCAAGTTTCATGAATATGTAAATGAAAGCAAGGAATAACATGTATTTAGCTGTAAGGCTACACTTTCATGATAGTAGAAAAGTAAACATATTCATGTGTCCAAGTCATTGATGCAGGTTCAGTGCTAGCATGTTTCTTATAATTATAACAGGCTAATCTGTAAGAGAATCAGAATGATGTTATTCTATGTAAAAGTAGCTCACTCTTGTGGCATAATAATAAATAGATCTTAAGTTAAATCATTGGTGCTAACATAGTTGTGAAAAGTGCGTTCTTGGTTGCGCTTATGCGCAAAGCGCAGCCAGGCATGCCATTTGCGCCTGACCAGGCGCAGTACTTGAATGAACACACTGCGTGCACCTTTTGAGAGATTAAGGTGTGATTTTCCTTGCCTTATTGAAGTTTAAAAAAAAAGTTAAAAGGCCAACCTATTTACCCTTTAAATTAATTACGGTTTAGGGTTTGCAATACAAACTCCTTTGCAACACAAACTCTCAAGGCAACATGAACTCCTTGCATGCAACACATTTTTCTTGTGTGATTCTTCCTCTCCTATAGAAAATGAACATCAACCTCCCGTAGTCCCTTGTAAACTCATTTCTTGTGTGACTCTTCCTCTCCCCTACCCTAAAAAAATCAGCATCAATCTCCTTTCCCCTCCCCTCCCTTCTCAAATATGAACTCTTCTCTCGCTTGCAACATCAACGTTGGTCTTTTGGATTTGGCTACACTTTCTTGCTTTTCTCCTTTTGTTTCGTCATAATAGTATGCTTTTTCCTCATAGATTTAATTTGAAGTTTGTGTTTTCTTTAATTTGAAGTTTGATTTTGATTATGAAGATAAACTATTTTAATATTTGGATGATAGTGAATTTTATATTTGCATTATTGTTTAATAGTTTGAGAAATATTTGAATTTTGTTAGTGAAATATTTTGGCAGAAATTCCCTATATATATATATATATATATGTTTGAATTGTAAAAATTTATACCCAAAGAACCTTATTTCAGTAAAGCCTGCGCTTCACCTTACACCTAGCGCCTCAGGCGGTCAGGCCTCATAACACCTATACGCTTTTGGGCGTCTCACACCTTAAATAACTATGGGTGCTAAATTTCACAGTAGTGTGCTATGTAGATTTCAGAATCAAGTAATGTGATCTCTTATCTAGTTATAAAAATTTTGTGTAATGTCTAAATATAGTCAAACTACCAGCGTTGTTTAACGTATAACAAGCTTTCCATTTCGTAAAGATTTTATTCACAAGCATCACAAAGGGCAGCCTGGTATACACAACTTTACCAGCATTGCAAGAGGTTTTCAAGACTCGAACTCAACCACAACGTCACATGGCAGCAACTTTACCATTGCACCAAGGCTCTCCCCTTTATTCACAAACATCACAAAATATGTTAATTGCAGCTCACTATCAACTTGAGTTTAGCAAATCATTAAACTTTATTTGACTTGATTCTAAAATATGATTTATTTTAATGACTTTCACATAAAAAATTAATTTAATTAAGAAAAATTATACTCATCAATGTTGGCCTGGAAAATTTTTTAAAATATAAATGTTTTAGAGCCATGTCAGCTAAATTTAACCATTTGCTAATCTCAACTTGACAATGGGCTATAATTGAAACTTTTTAGAAAGTTCTTGTATCATATAAAATGGCGAGGAGCTATTTCGAAGAATAGTATTTTGGACAAGGCAGCGACAAGGCAGCCGTTTGGAGGAGTATAGAATCAGATGAGAAGTAGGTTTTCTTACTGTCTGAATGGAACAGAGATCTAGAAAAGTTGTGCAAAGGCTTTTGGTAATGTGTAGTTCAATGATAATCTGGTCCGGAATGTTTAATTTGCTGATCATGTTGAGTTTGAAGTTTACTTGTTTTTCTACTTTTGGATTTCTTATTTTACCTCTGCCTTTAGTTGTTACATTATGAAATTTTATTTTGAACTCTGGCTTAACCTTCATATGTCAACAACAGAATTTAATGTGGGTTGATCAGTTGACATTAGTTATTTTCAACTCTGTACGCATTGAAAATTTCTGTGCTTTCAGGTGCATGTTCACATCAAACGACACCCATTAGCGGATCTTCCTGTAACAGACGAGGGAGTGTCGCAGTGGTGTAAAGACATATTTGTAGCTAAGGCATAGTATCTTTCTTGGCAAGCCTCATATGGGTTTCTTATTTCTATTATTTTGGTCTACAATAGTTGAATACGTTGGTTTAGGATTACTAGCTGTAGTGTACCTCATGCTATATTTTCCTTGCAACAGCATCATACCAATTTTTGTTTTATTTTTTTATTTTTTGGCAGGATGCTTTCCTGGACAAATACAAATCAGAGGGCAGCTTTGGGGCTGAACAAAGGCAAATTGGTCGTCCTGTGAAATCACTGCTGGTAAGACATAAAGAGGTTTTATTCAAGACTTGAATTTTAGGTTTTTATCATGCAATGTCAGTATTAATTTGCCAACAGAATTTGCTTGTAGTTATGATGATGCTATCCTGTTTTATTAGTATTTGAAATTTGTCCATCTCATTCTGAATAAAAATTTTGTTCTTCTTGAAAGAACCATCTGGTGGTGGTTTTCACTTTCTCTTTTTCCAATGTCATTTTTTCCCATACCAGTAACCTTACTCATGCTGCCTTGGTGTGCATGCTTGATAAAAGAGAAATTAGTGTTGGAAAATGCCTTTGCTGACATGGAGATTTAATATTACAGCTTTTTTGAGAAGAAAATATTGGCTTGTACGGTTGTAAATTTTGTTCTGCACTTGGCTTAGACTCGCTTTTCATAAAAGAAACAATTTGTTGCTCAAATTTAGGTTAATCTAAGTAGTTCGACAATCTTGTTTTTATCAATACAAAAAATACTTTCTGCAGATTCGACTTTTCAATATTTACACAAGTGCTCAACTGATATTCTTGTTTTTTTTGGTTAATCAACTTTACAAACAGGTGGTCATGTTTTGGTTCTGCCTTTTGTCATATGCTACATTCAAATTCTTCAAATGGACTGAGCTATTGTCGACATGGAAAGGAGTTGCAGTTACTGCAATGGGGCTTTTACTGGTGACAGCAGTTATGCACATTTTTGTTAGATTCTCCCAGTCCGAGCGTTCAGCCTCAGCCAAAGCTGCACGAAATAGGGCTAAGAAGGACTAGACAAACAATTCTGGAAGAATACAAGGAATCTGTCCGACTTAAATGTAGGAAATCTCATGTACCTTTGCCTCCTATTGGTAGTCATGCTTGCTCCTTTGCTCTCATCTTTGTCTAAACACCATCATATTTCTTGTCTATCAATTTCTTGCCTATTGGTAGTCATATTTCTTGTCTAAATAAAAGCAATCTGAATGAACTGCAAGGTTCGAGTATATCAATTCATTTTTCATTCAGATAATTCCAAGAAGTGCATTCTGCTCACTTCTTGTGAATACAGTTGGACAATGTTTCTGGAATAGCAACTTTTTGTCTATTGTGTTGAGTATGATGGTGAGTATAACTTTAGATTTCTATTGCTCCAGTGTTTAATCATATATTATCAACTATACCTCCTCTCTCAACAGAGGCTAGAATCAAAATACTTGCCTACTTCAATCAAGGAGGAAAAAGATCTCATATTCCATTGCAAGAGCTGCCATTTAATAAAAGATGGCCACTTGCTCTTGTTTATCTCAACATCCAAAGCTTTTTTTTTTTGAAGCCTGAAAAACTCTGACCATATAGGAATAAAAGAAATGTGCATTGCATAGATGACTGCTGCATCTGCGTTTCTACAATTACTCTCAGATCTAATCACTTTTGTCTCATGCGTAAAAATACAATGAGCAGGCTTTATTTATCACATGTTGATGTGATTCCAAACCTACCACATTAATTATTTGTATTGCTTCTCTTGGATCTATCTCCAGATAAAATTTCATGTTATCTTTATTCCGGTTTCTTTTAAACAAGTCATTTATTTAACAATAAAGCAATGTGTACTTGGCAACCACAAAATAATATTATACTTTTGATTGTGATCTCAGATTATAGTTTAGCAGTCATTTGTTTAAACAAATCATGGATCTTCAGTACTTCAATTTGAATTGATTTCGTTCGATTTAGTTTATTAATTTCATATTCCTTAGGGGTGTTTGGTTGGATGGAATGAGAGTGAAGAATAAGAAAGAGATTAAAAATTGGTGCTTAGTTTGGATGATTAGTAGTGAGTTCCACGGATTTAATCCCCTAAATATAGGAATAAGTTATTACTTAGCTTTATGGTGGAATAGAAAAGCTACCATTCTCATTTTCAACTTCTATCAATCTCATTTCTATTTCCATTTCTATTTCTATATCTTTCGATGAACCAAGCACCCCTTTAGTAAAAGGTGATTGTATTCATCTCAATCATTATAGATGATAATTTCATCTGAATCTGATAGAAGATTCGATATTCGACCCAAATGGAAAATGATATAAAGGGACTATCAATACCTGATATTCCACTCAAATATCCGATTAAATAATATATACATATATATATATTAGAGATAAAGTTTCTTTCTTAAAATCTATTAATTATTTTTTTTATATTAGAAGAATAAATAGATGTTTAATATATTTTTTTAATTATATATATTTTTAATATAATGTTAATTTTAATGTATTTTTATTGAATGATAATAGTTGGATAGAAAGAAGAAACTTATAAGTATAAAAGATATTCAATTTTTAATGGGTATGAGTGTATCTATAGAATATTTTATGTTTGATCGGTGTTGGGACGGAATATATAAAATTTAATTTAAATTTTATCAATTGACATCACTATTAATCATCCTTTACCATTTGTTTTCAGATTATATAAAAAGAAAGATAAATTTTAAAATTAACGAATTTACTCCTTATCTCACACCATCTCTAATAAATGGCACCCCATGACATTTGTTTGGCCATCACTGAACACTCCTCGTGAATATTTATTGGTTCTATGCGTGAATGCATGGCATGCCTATTGTCCACAAAACTACAATCTAACACGAGTATCTTTTTTGAAATGAGATATTGTAGACCATTAAATATTTTGACCAAAAAAATTATACGCAACCTAAAATTTAGAATCAAAATGAAGATTAGTTTTGAAATTTTCACACACATTTAATAAAAATTATAAAAATAATAAAGTTGAGCTTATTAAAAGCTTAAATAATATTTATGAATAAGTTTGAGTTCATCAAGTTTAATGAGATAAACTTGCTCAGACGATTCAATAAAATGATGGATTTTTTATGCTTTTTCATATAATCCAAATTTTATAATATTCAAATCATGGAGTATATTTCTAAAATACTTCTCCATCAGCCGAATCACTTTCAACCATAACAAATGTACTTTTGAAAATTTTCTTAATGTAATTATACTATCGGATCTGAATTCGGTAGCATAAATTAAGAAAAGTGAATTTTAAATTTGTATAGGCTCGATAAAAATTATCACAAATTCATTATAAGTTCTTTCGATGCTTTACTGATTTGTGTAAGTTTCGATAGAATGTTGGATTTTCGATGTTTTACTAATCTGTGTAAGTTTCAATATCTTCTAAAATTATATATCTAATTGTCATAATATTCGAATCACGTACTATATTTTTGAAATACACTTCTTTTTCTCTAGATCCATCAGTCGAATTACTTCAAAATATAATAAATATACTTCTAAAAACCTCCTTAATGTAATTATTGTTGATTCTGAAGTATGAAAAATTATAAAAAATGAAATCTGTAAATTGTAAAAACTTATAATGATCTCTCGTAATAAATCTGGATCTTTACTTGTCGGAAGAACGATCACAAGCAAATCGAAAAACTCTTCAAGATTCGAAGAAGAAGATCAGAGAAAGAAGCCGTCGGCGAGAAGTGATCACTAACGAATCGAACTGTCTCTCTTAGTTTTCACAAACCAAATCTCTATTCTTCCTTAAGATGTTCTCTCTTCTATATGTCACTTTCTTGATCGTACTTGGATGTATATATAAGAGGAAGATGACTCTTCCCCTACCTCCATTCATGAGGGAGGTTAATGAAGGTGAAAGGGTACTCTTTCACCTCCTTCCTCTATTAATTCTAACATCTCCCACTCATCCAAGTCAATACATAGAAGGTTAACTAGTCACAAAGACTATGCAAGTCACATAGACTATATTATGATCAAGTCACGAAAACCAAAGCAAAAATCTAATTAGTCATAAAGACCAAATAAGAACATCCAATTTATACTTCAGGGAAAATGATTCATGCCATAGCAAACACAATGAGCAATTACTGCTAAG
>JBBPFP010000095.1:2119964-2133714 GCA_037974795.1 Kaempferia galanga | reverse complement strand
TAAAAAGTTATCAAAAAATTAATTAAAACCTATATGTCATGAGTATGATATAATTTATATATCAGGTCAATTTTATGCTTGTATGCATGTAGGAAAAAAAAAGAGAAGAAAATGAATAGAGTAGAGGAAAATAAGTGAGAAAATAAAAGAAAGAGAAAGAAAATGATAGATATAAGAAAAAAAATTCTCAGAAGGATAAAATGAGTTTATTTAAAAACATACGCTATTTATTAAATGCTATCTACATCTTTTGTAAAAATCTATTTTTTATTTCAATGTTTGTTTTAAAAAATTAAAAATAAAGGAGTCGTAAGAAATTGTGAAATTCATAAAGGAATGTTAAGAGATATATGAGGTTTTTTTTATATACTGAAGGACCTGCGATTAAAGTGAATGCCTTAACACAGACTCAACCTCTATATATTCTTATTCTTTAGTCAGCTTATACATGGACATTCTTTTATCTCTTGACGTTATTTAATTGACGTGATTTACTTCCTGTATATAATCTAGTAACGTAATCATCTTTTATTTTAGTTAATTAATTTTTTAATTAAATAAAAAATAATGTGGAAAATAATTAATTAAGTGGATTTGCAATTCAATTCGAACCCAAAACAACGAGTCTCCAGCGAATTAATTAATTTTTTAGTTGAATAAAAAAATAAGGTGGAAAATAATTAATTAAGTGGATTTGCAATTCAATTCGAACCCAAAACAACGGGTCCCCAGCGACCGCCTGCAAGTTTGAATTGTGGGGTCCTGACTCCTCATATACATAGGTGTGGGTCCGCCGTACGTTTCTTGCCGCAGAGCGTGATTTGTAGTGTCCCCCTCCTCCACGAGCCTCCACCTCGCTGGCTCGCTCATTGTTCCTGTTTACTTCTTCTTCAGCTAGTCGTCTTCCTTCCTTCCCTTCGTCGCCCTCCATCGGTTGATCATTCTAGAAGTTACGCCCTTTTGAGATGGTCTCCCTCGCCGACTCCCAGTGCGACAGAGCTCAGCGCTACCATCAGGGCCGATCCATGCGCACCGTCCGGTCCCACCTCCCATCAGCACCGGCCGATCTCCCATCCTCGGCCGCTGTCTCCGAAAACCTAACCGACTCACTCGTCGATTTCAAGCTACGGGAGCTTGCCGCCGTCGGAGCGGGACCTTCTCGCTCTGCCAATTCCAGCGCCGATCACGAGGAGCTTCTCGAAATATCCAGGGACTTCTCTGACTGCTCCAGCTTTGGCTCCGACATCTCCGGCGAGCTCCAGAGGCTGGCCTCCTTCTCCATATCTGAGGTGCCGCGGAGCGCTGCGGCATCCAACGTCGAAGGTTTCGAGGAATCCGGGCTCATCACGTCGTCGGAGAGCCTAGAGTACGCGTCGGTGGAGGGCGTCGAGCCGGTGGTGCGCGCTTGCGTGGAGCGTCTGGGATCGGTGTCGGTGGAGGCGAAGCGGGAGGCTGCGGCGAGGATCCGGCTCCTGGCGAAGCACCGGTCGGATTTCCGGTCGCTGATCGGGGCGTCGGGGGCGATCTCGGGCCTAGTCCCGCTGCTGCGCAGCGCGGACCCGGCCGCGCAAGAGAATGCGGCGACGGCGCTGCTTAACCTTTCGCTGGAGGAGGCCAACAAGAGGCGCATAGCGGCGGCGGGCGCGATCAAGCCGCTGGTGTACGCCCTGCGGACAGGGACAGCCTCTGCGAAGCAGAACGCTGCGTGCGCGTTGCTGAACATTTCGATGATCGAGGAGAACCGGGCAACGATAGGAGCATGTGGAGCGATCCCACCGTTGGTGGCGCTGCTCGTGGGTGGATCGAGCCGGGGGAAGAAGGACGCCCTCACTACACTCTATAAGCTGTGTTCCACGCTTCGGAACAAGGAGCGGGCGGTGAGCGCGGGCGCGGCGGTGCCGCTGGTGAGCATGATAGCAGAACCCGGTGGCGGCACAGCGGAGAAGGCAATGGTGGTGCTGGGTAGCCTGGCTGCGATCCCGGAGGGACGAGAGGCGATAGTAGATGCCGGCGGCATCCCAGCGCTGGTAGAGGCGATCGAGGCCGGGCCAGCAAGGGGGAGAGAATTCGCTGTGCATGCCCTTGTACTGCTCTGCGCCGACAGCACCCAGAACCGCGGTCTCCTGGTCAGGGAAGGTGCTATTCCGCCGCTGGTAGCCCTTTCGCAGTGCGGTCCCGCCCGGGCCAAGCTCAAGGTACGCATGCGCCGCCGCAACCTTCCTCTGCCTCCAACTCCTCCAAAGCTAAAACATGTTTGATGTTTTATCTCGCAGGCAGAGACGCTTCTCCGATACTTGCGCGAGCAGCGGCAGGACATGGCGAGGTAATTTGATAAGGTACATTGTTCTACACTGTTTTGGTGTATATCATGTATGGCAATATTTCCCGTTCAGTCACTGACTTTAATTTTCTTAGTGCAATATTGGTGTGTACAAAAGTTGTCTGATGTTGTTCTCGAAATACATTTGGATTGTGATATTGTTGTGTTTTGGTGTTAACATCCAGATTCTGCTTCTTGATTGTTGATTGCATTGACATCGAATTGATGACTTACTCCAAGTCCTTTATGTTTCTCACTTATTGATGATTGCAAATATCTGTCACTCTATACCTAGCTACTTCTTAGCATCTCCGTAGTTCAGATACTTAGAAACATCAATAGTGGCAATAACAACAGAGAGCAATGCAACCTTTGCTTCAATCTCATAATATCATTGTTTTATGGTTAAAAAATGCTTCAAACTTTGAAAATCATCAGAATGATTAAAAATTTTGGTTGTTACATGAATTTATTTATGCTTTCTATATATCTTTGCACGTGTAACATGCATCTTGTTCGTTGATTTTTTTAGAGATTTTTTAATTGGGAAACAAATCAACAAATTATTAGAGGCTCGCTTTTCATATAGAGATGAACCTGTCTCTTTTTTTCAATGTCAGATCATATTCTACAAAACTAATAGACATGGCTACAAAATATGCATCCGTTAACTTGTGTGGGAATGTAAAACTTTTCCATCAATGCTCTTGTAAGTATCTCTCTCTGTTTTCCAGCCTCGTGCGAGGTAATGCTTGTTTCATGGTTCTCATATTTATGTCTTTCAAATAGAATTGTCAAATTTATTCAGGATGGGGAGAACCTGTCCTGAAGCAAATCCTGTACTGGTCATGTGCAAGCCAAAGTTTGGGAAGAAATATTATGTTTATTTAATGATTATGGCATTGCCTTAAGTGCATGTTTATGTAGCTTCTATTATGGCTGTCTTCTCTGGTCTCTCGACTGTGTATATTAAATTAGAATTTCAATAAATAAAATACCAAATGAAACCCAACCATCTCAACATTATCAATCAAAATTCAAAAGTGGGAGACATTGTCTGTCCCTCGTGCCGACCAGCATTAATTTGTAGGTGAACCGTTCGAACTACCACATGCCTTCACATTTCCTCTCCCTATGGAGGTGGGAGAAAATTTGTGAGCTAGAAGACAAAAACATCTTGTTTCTGTATATTTGTAGGACTATATATCTATAATCTATCTAGAAATTATATGGAAAATAAAAATGCATATATATTGGGTGTTCTAGGTCATTAGTTATTGTTAGAAGTATTCTAACTCATTCTATCTATTTGGATAAACATAGTTAGTTCTATAATGTTTATTAAAGTAATTAATACAGAACTAAAATAGAATAGCTAAACTAAGATTGAGTAATATGTAAAATTTGGTACTTTTCCCAGATTTTTATATATTAATTTTCTCTTACATTATGTGATACGTGGGCGTGCTTAGCTTAGAGCTTAGAGCATAGAGCATTGCATTTGTAATGTAATGGCCATCAGTTTGATTCCGAGCATTATTATTAAACGTTTATTAATTCCTATGTTGTGGTAACTTGGATCATGTCTAGGTATGGATGGCAAATAATCGAGTCTACTTAGCCCAGTCCAAACTTGAATCTTGCCAATTCATTCAGACCCAAAAACTCTTGTTTTCTCCAGAAAAGTGAAGTGTGTCTGATCAGAATAAAAAAGATTTTTTTGTATCTGGTAAATGGTTTAGTGCACTACTCTTTGCAACTGAAGCAGACTCTGTGTTGCCATTGCCTTAAGGCTGGTTGTTACATCATTCAATAAATCTCCTCCTTTAGGATGCTTTGTGCAGCACCAGCAACTTCATAGTTGAAACACACTGGCCAACTACCTCAACCTCCAACTTTTAAAATGCATTTCACTGTTGCAATGCTCTGAAGAATATTAATGTCCAAACCAGAACATTAGCAATCGGGCAAGCACTTGATTGTTCATTTTATGGTACTTTTATCTTCAAGTAGGTCATGATTCACTTTACAACTTCTATCTTTGAGGAATATGGGTACAGCTTGAGCTACCAAGCGTGAATGCACCACCAGATCACAAGGCCCCACTGTCTGCCAGATTTGGCTCAGCTTTAAGCTTCGGCACGCGTTTGATCCCTACCTTTTCTCCTTCACGCTTGTTCTGCTTTGGTACAGTGGAGCTGGTGTGCCACACTGACATATTCTATTCTATGGTTGTGAATGATGAGTGATGAATATCAAGTATATCCAACTGTACGTCCAAGACTATTTAATTCAGGCGGATTCAAACTCAAACTAGCTAAAAGCTGTTGTTTAGTTCATCTGTCCTTGACTGGCGTTTGTGTAAGAGGATGAATGTATTGAATATTTCAGCTGCCCTTAACTAGCTTCTGTGTAAAATGAAGAATATAGTCAAAGAGTAAAGTGAAAACCTGTGCTAATGGTTGATACCTGTCCTAAGGTCAATTTACCCTTAAGAAATACAAAAAATAACTATATTTTTAATGTTTTACATAAAAAAACGTTCTGGTTGTTTTACACAACATGCTCAGATGTTTAATTAAAACAAATTCTTTTAAATATAAAAATAT
Source organism: Kaempferia galanga (assembly GCA_037974795.1). Classification (NCBI taxonomy): domain Eukaryota; kingdom Viridiplantae; phylum Streptophyta; class Magnoliopsida; order Zingiberales; family Zingiberaceae; genus Kaempferia; species Kaempferia galanga. The sequence goes on along the minus strand of JBBPFP010000095.1, from coordinate 2,128,785 downwards.
TATTATTGTATTAGAGTATTTAAAATCTCATAATTCTATAAAGGTGAAATTAGAAAATCGAAATTAGTCATGTAAGAGTAATTTTTCTGTTATATCCTAGAAACCTTTAAAATCTCATAATGAATTGATGATCAAGTGTTCATTTTTCTCATCCTTTTCGTTCTTTTGTTTTACTTTTTGACAAGTATGACTTCATGCTTTTTGAGGTCATAATGAAATTGACAATACGAACAAAAATCTAAGAACTTTCACTAAAGGAATAAGCATTAGACTAAGTCACAAGGTCATTATAGATTTCTCCATGTTGATCCACAACAAAAAAGAAATAATTAGATAAATGAATATTGTACTCGCATAGAAACAACTATGATAAGGAAAGAAAGAAGCCATTATTCCTATTTGGATAGTATTATATTTCACAAGAATCCGTACTCATTTTGTTTAAAATAATTATCTTTGATATAGGTTACACGACTTTTTCTTATTAAAACTTTATTTAATATTTGTACCTACCGTTCTGGCAATTAGTCAATCTAAACTAATTTAATTTAAAACAAAATTTCAAAAAAATTATCGAAAGTTTAAAACAAAACAATTTTTCAAAGAAGATAAGGGTTTTTTCTATAAACAATAAGTGGAAGGTCAAAGTCAGTTTCTCGAAATTTTGTTCACCACTATTATTGGACAAAAATCAAAATGTCACACCCAATTAAGTAAATCAAAAAGCTTCACACCCATTAGATATTTTATTTCGAAAATATCTTTAACTTCATTAATTACTATTATATCAACTACACTTAACCACTATAATGTGTAGATGCTACTAGATAATAAGACCATCTCAACCTATCTTAAGGCCCTCGGTAGAAAAATAAATTTAAATTTTTAATATATTTTTTAAAATAAATATTAAAAATATTATTAAAGATATTTAATTTTATTAGTAAAATTTAAAAGGATGGTTTCATACATTACAAAAGATTATTTATATAATTCAAAATAATCATAAGTTATACAATGATAACTTTATCTTTATCAAACTTTGCTTTTTTATTATTATTTTTTTAATTATTTTAGTTTATGCTAAACTTTAAAGCATAATTTATTTAAAAATAATAAATATTTGTTTACTGAATATTTTTAATTAAATAAATAAATTTCAATTTTATCAATAAAATATAAAAAATACTAACTAATTTGACGATGAATAATAAATTACTTTAATACTATTAATAAATATTTTAATTGCTATTTAAAAAAAATATCTATCAATTTTAATTCAATGAAAATAAGTCTTAACATAATTGTAAAATTATTAATGTGTGACCTAAAGGTAACAGGTTCAAGTAATATGATATAGGATTCTACATAATTAGTGGAAACTTTATGAACCAAGTTGTATTTTATCAATTTTAACTTTGATAAATTATCAATTAAATTTATTTAGTCAAAAATATTTAACTAGTAAATAATGATGGTGAATTATTTTAAAAAAAAAGGTATGTTTAATAATATATGGAGGAGCAAGGACACAATAATAAGGTTATAAAAATGATAATGGAGGAAAAGAAAGGAAAAAAATTAGACGAATTTAACTTTAATCTAAAAAAATAAAAATTATTGATCAAATCTAAAATAAAATAAAAATTTAACCAAATTTAATTGGCTAGAAAAACATTAAAATTATCAATGAAAAAAATCTGAATGAAAATTTATTTTAGTCATAATTTTAAATATTTAAGGGGTGCTTGGTAGATTGGTTCAGGAGGCTGAAATGGAAATGAAATATATTTCATTCTCATTCTTGATTCTTGGTAGACGAGAATCATAATCGAGATATAAGTTTGATTGATATCCCTAATTTCATAACCCAAGCATGCTAAGTTATCGCTAAACTCATTCCCCCCTTAATCAAATTCATTACCATTCTCATTATTAAATATATACGAAACACCCTTAATATTCAAACTCACATATTTTTATACTAATATTCATATTTAATTATATATATAATTTAGTGGATCCTAAAATAATAGGAGCCCTAACATAGGTCTTAATAGCCTATGCTTGAGTTGGCCTTGCTAGATTGTTGTTACAACATGGAACATCTAATATAATATTATTATAGTTTTGTAGAAGCTACCTATAATAAAATTGTATCAAGTTGTTTAGTTTTACATAATATATATTAGCTATTAGATAGTTGTTATAACTATTTTTAATCAATTTAAAATAATCAATAAATGTGCTTAAGTTGGTAAAAAAAATTATAATATAATAGTGTTCTGAGTTTAAGATTTATGATTTAAGATTTTAATAAAATAGTTAATTTTTCATATTGTACTAGCTATTAAGTAACTTCAATACCATATAGGAGCTATTAAGTAGCTTCTATATATTGTAACTAAATCTTAAATCAGAAACTCTTAATACTAAAATAATAATTTTTAACATAGTAACAACTATAAATTAGTTTCTATACACTATATATATAGTAAGTATTAAGAAGGTTCTATATGGTGGTTAAACTTTAAATTTTAAAATTATGAACCCAAAATTTTAAATATTATTATATCCAAAGACTCTTAATCAACTTCATTAAAATTATTTAAATTTTATTAAAATAATTTTATAATGGTTAGAGTAACTATAGAGTAGTTTCTTCATATTATAGTACTTATTCAGATACATTTGAAATTAATTAAGAAATAATATTGGTTACAAAGGAAATAAAAATATGAGGGTATCCTTTGGACTTTAAAAGAGAGAGAGATGTTTTTGATGATTTATATAGTTCGGGATGTCTTTATATTTTTGTCCATTATTATTTTTTGAAGTAGAAAAGGGAGGATATTTAATGATAGGTGATGGAAGGAATTGACCGAGGTTAAAGGCTTAAAGCAACACTTTAGTTCCAAAATATTAAATGACTAGGAGAATTAAATATATAGATGGAAAAGTGTTGCCGATTGGATCGCGATGAATTTAGGCAAAGGAAAAAAAATACAAATAATAAATAAGTGGAGGGCCCATTCATGACCGACCTTGGCTATGCTCCATGCCGAGTTGATGTGACGTCTCACCAAGATAGTGAGTCGCTTAGCCAACGTTATTTCCGTTCACATTTTTGTGGAAAAATTAATTAGAAGCTAAGTTTTTTAAATTTTTATTATACTTGAAAAAATAAACAAGATTTTTTCATTAAAATATACTGTTATTCGAGGAAACATATAATATTAACATACATGGATAACAGTCTGTATAGAAGATATGTATATGAGTTTTTTTATCTGTACATTTACTGTGGGCATCATAAAAAAATTATGAGATCTTTTGTCAGTTTTACAATTTAAAAATATAGAATTTATCATTCATGTTCATCTTAAACTTAGGTTATTTTACATGGCAATTGAAGTGATTAGAAACAATGCACTTGGTTTATTGGTTTCGTTACCACGTTTAAAAATAATGTTCAATCAGGATGATCTTGCCTTCTAATTGTTAATTGCCTTCTATTTTTAGCTTTTAATTATTAAATTAATAATATTAATAACTAGAGGATAAATAAGTATTTTGACAATTTTAAATTTTAGAAAACTATTTTAAAAAAATAGAAGAAAGTGAAATTTTATAAGAAATTTATGGAAAAAATAAAAAGTACATTCCAAATTAAATGAAATATCAAATGAGTGTTCTTTTACAAACATATAAAAATAAATCAAAGCCGTACCGATTGCATAATATTTAGCAACTACTCATTAACTATTATAATATATAAAAATTATAGAGTAATTGATGTTATTATTTATTTTTAGTACTATTATAGATAACTATTATAAGTTATTATGTAATGGATTGATACAACCTATAACATCTATTATAATATTGTAATAACTCTTTAGTAATTTTTATTTTGATTAATTAAAAATAATTTTAATAAAGTTTATAATTTTGAAGTACTTTAATGTAATGGTGTTCAAAATTTAAAGTTTAAAATTTAAAATTTAATTATAATTGGTAGCAATCTATTATTATAATGGAAAAATTATTAGAATGGTAAATAAAAAGAAATTTACTATTTAAGAAGGTAAATTATCATCCTCATTATTTAACTTTAATCAAAGTAAAATACGTTTTAGTAATTTTCACATACTATATTATGTAAATAATTTTTACATAACTTAAAATAGAACTATTGATGGAGCTTTTTATTTCGAGATGCCTTTTCATTTTGACAAAATGTCAATCAAAAGGCCGCACTGAAAGTCACTGCAATTATGAGCATGGAGGGCTCCGGAAACAGGGGCGGGCCCCACCTGCTCCAGTTCATTCCCTTTGATAATTTTTCGCTATGTCATTGGCAAAAGGTGAGGACGAAGGGAAAGCGCTGACGTCGACTCCGGCGTTGTTCTTCAAAGAAGCGCCTTTACTTTTCACAGCATTCCAGTCAATTTAGATATTTGGCGAGCGAGAGAGAAACCGAATTCGACTTTACCTTCGAGGAATCACTTCTTTTTTGGCCTCTTTAAACAGCCTGGTGAGATTGGTGGTGGTGTTTCTAGATCTTTTCGCTTTTCTTTCACCCCTTCGCCCTGGTTTTGCTCCTCGGATTCTGGTTGAGCAGAGTTTTTGTCTGTTTTTTTGGAGCAAAGGTGAGATTTTTGGGGGCTTCGACGCTTTTCTCCTGCTTTATTCGTTGCTTGTTAGGAGATCTTTGTGGTTTTTATTCTGCAAGAACCGTTCCTCTCTGGGACCTATGCATTCTCGCTGAGATCTTCTCGTAACCCTCATCTGAATTTTCGGGAAAAGTTTGTTTTTTTGCCAGTTTGTGAGCTTCCTGAGGTTTCAAAAACTGGATTTTGCCGTTTATCTTCTTAAATTAGTGGCCTTCATCGGAACATCTGTGCTTATTTAGATCGACTACCTTTTAGCTTGCTCTGTAATCCAATACTCTTGTTGGTGCAGCTGTTAGCAGAAGCTATGGAGTCCTTCCAAGCAGTTCCCCCAACCTTCGGTTCTGCTGCCGGCGCCAACGGGGCCGGACCAAAGCCTATCGCCGGCCCTGTCCTTGAGAGCTCCAATAGCTTCAGTGATGAATTTAACCCTGAGGATTTCATTGGCTTTCTTGAAGTCTTTGTCCACCAAGCTCGTGACATCCACAACATCTGCATCTACCACAAGCAAGATGTTTTCGCTAAGCTTTGCCTTACCAACAACCCTGATGTTACTGTCTCAACGCAGACGATCAACGGCGGAGGAAGGAACCCGGTCTTCAACCAGAACCTCCGACTCAACGTGAAGAACATCAACTGTTCGATGAAATGCGAGATATGGATGCTAAGCAAGGCCAAGAATTATCTTGAAGACCAGTTGCTTGGATTTGCGCTGGTCCCCCTTTCCGATGTCCTCATGGCCAACGGAAAGCTGGTGAAGGAGTACTCCCTATCTTCAACTGATCTTTTCCATTCTCCGGCCGGGTTTGTTCAGCTGTCAATCTCTTATGTCGGAGCTTCTCCTGAAGTGATGGCAATTCCATCACTTCCAAAATCGCTGATCGTCGACACTACCTTACCTGATGCTGAACCTGATAACTCAATTCCCTGTGATTACGAGAAAATTGAGTTCCCTGACTTGAAAGCCGACAACGAGAATCAACTAATGGTTTCTGAATATTATGGGATTCCATGCGCGGACATGGACACTCAGAGTTCCGATAGCTTTGTTACTGCAGAGAATGATAACTGCGCCGGTGAGGAAGCAGGGATGCGCATAGTGGAGAGCTTCTCCGCCGCCAATAGTCATGATTCCATTGGAAATCTTAAACGCGATACTGCAGCAAGCAGTTTCTCGACCACTGAATCGACTGTGATTCTCCCAGCTACCTCCGATCCATTGTCATCCACAGCATCGCCGAGGCCAAAAGTTAGAAGTCTCGAATCTATAGAAGCTGAGGTCGATTCTTCTAGAGCACCATCAAATGATGCATTCTTCAAGCCTATTATCAAGATAGACGTTCCAGAGCAACCAGTTGTTCAGCAGGACTTTGTTGATATGTACATGAAAAGTATGCAGCAGTTTACAGAGTCATTGGCCAAGCTGAAACTTCCTATGGACATTGATACCAGTAGCACAGTTTCGGAAAATGGTAATTCAGGTCCGACTCAAGAGAATGGTAGCTCAGGATCTGAGAAGGCGCTGCCGACTCCGAAGAGCAATGGTTCCAGAGTTTTTTATGGAAGCAGGGCATTCTTCTGATCTTATGGAGTGAAGTTCTATGGTTAACTCAAGAGCTCGTACCTTAACTGGTCAGTTTAGTTCCATGCAATGACCAAGAAACACTTTCTGTCTGTTCACAAGATAATCAGACAATAATATGAGTTGCTTAGATGAAATATGCTTTAATGTACTGAGTTACACTGTTATTATCATATGCTCTTTATCTCTTGCTGTGGAATTTGGCGTGATATGTTCTTTATCTCTTGCTTGTTTTGTGTTTTCTTGTTCTGCCTGACTTGGCTTTTGATTTTCAATTTACAATGTGGATTCTTAGTCAGTTGCTCTTTTGTCTAGATTAAAATTTACAGTGTTTAGTTTCTCAAACATGTAGCTGGTTTTTGCTTGTTTAGGTTGATAGATCATATTGTGTGAAATTTTTTTGGAATCACAAGCTAGTCCAATAATGGTACTCTTTACATTCCTTAATTCAATAAAATGTGATTAATGGAATCTTTTTTATCCATCCTTCTTGTATTTCTTTATCTAAACTGATGTATAGAAGTGAAAATTTTCACCTGTAGTACTCTTCTTCTAATAAATAAAAAAATTATCCCAAACTAAAAATCTCCCCTCTAGAATTCACAAGGTTGTTAGAATTTGGTTTAGGATTCGTGAATAAGAAAACCTCCGTCAAATTCTTCCATTAAATTCTTCCAGCAGTTACATACCTTTCCTGGGCAACAACAGCTAATTAATTCTCTATCTTTCAACTTCTTTTTGCTTCTCTATTTTCATTCTTTGACATTGCTTTCTTTGCCTGCTGTCAAACCTCTACTCCTGCTGTCCTTTGTTTCACCTTTGTGAAGTTGAATGAGCCAGCAGGGAAGGGAAAATGGTTGATGCGTTTCTCTGACTTGAGTTGGAATCTAGGGTGGGAGCTCAGTATCACAAGTACAATAATGTTAAGTGGAGATCCTCTGGTTTATATGTTGTGGATCAGGAGTGGTCTACAACATTGTGGACTAGAGGATCTCCACTGCCAATAATGCTGCATTAATATCATTACCACATGATAGTTCAATAACATATATACGCTGTCCCCTCGAGATGGTCTAATAGCTAGCACATGAGATGCTATCACCATGAGATCTAGGGTTCGAATCTCGAGATAAATGCTTTTTTCATGTGTTAGTCATTATTCTAAGTGTTAATAACCACCTGTAATTTACTTCCTCCGTATTAGTCCTGAGGCGAATTGACAGGGACACTAAGAACGAGCACAGTTGCCTTTTCCACCAATAACATATGTACGCTGCTGAAAGGAAACCATGAGCATAAAAGTACAAGATATGTTGCTTCAATAATTAATCTCTAGAAATACTAATGATTTATACAAATAATATTACCAGCGGCAATGGGAGATGAAGTCAGTTCAGAGTACATGTTATACCAAGGTTGGTCAAATTCTTCTTTGATAAGTGTCATTGTCACATCATCCGGAAATGGAGGAACATGAAGTATCAAAAAGGGACATTGCTTTTAGAAATCTATGTGAAAAAAAAAATAAAGATATCATAATCAATATACAAGTGTCTACAAATATTGGATATGGTTTTAGAAACTAATATTAAAACTATAGCAACAACAATCTATATAAGGTAAATTATTGGAACTTGAAAAGAATAATAAAAAATAAAATATCATTGAAACCTAAATTTGTAGCTTTTCTATCATCTAATGGTACAGGTACTATCTTATAACTGAAGAACACAGCTTGATGATGTTCTGGTTGATGATATTTATGAATGTCACAATGGAAATACATTACTTTATCACAAAGCTTGTGCAGTTTAATCATCGCAACAGGAGATAATATATCTAGTCGAATTCTCAAAGCTTGCCCAAGTTTTATATAAGCTGGCCCCAAAGATGTCACTAGTTCTCTTAATTCAATTGCTCGTGCAACCTCATTCTGAAATGTTGCAAAAATAAATTGTTGAATCAGAAAACAATGCCTTCTCTGCAAGTGCTGAAAATGAAAACATGCACCAAGGCAATTAAACGATAAATTTCAATCTTTCTATGGCTTTACCTCTTTGATTTTCTTGTTAATCAAATCTAAAGCAATGTGAGAAAGAAAACCACTAGCCACAGATAGAAGCTGCACGATGCGTGTTGCAACAGCTTATCTAATCTAATTGGGGTGTATGCTATTATACAGTTCTCTCTTCAAGAAACAGAGTGCATCCAACTTCACCTCTTGAAGGAATAAATTGCAAAATAGTTGGCATATGCACATTCTTTCTGTATGTTATAAGTGACATTCAGCAAAATATAGCTAACTTTGGTCGTTTGACAGAAGATATAAATCAGAGAAATTATAAAACAAAGTTGATATAAATCAACTAATTTTGTTTAAACCAATAACCCAAGTAATGAACTAACAAATGATGATAAAAGATTGATGACCAAAACCTTCAAAAACATGAATGTGAGAAAAATATATATAAAGAATTCAGCAACCACACTCAATGGCACAGAGCAAGATAACAGCAACAAGTCAGTCAAGTAGTTTATCATTAATGTTTTCAGTTAACATTTGTAT
>JBBPFP010000095.1:2078158-2112387 GCA_037974795.1 Kaempferia galanga | reverse complement strand
GTGGTCAACACCCAAATAGTAGTCTACAAGCTCAGTTTGTGTTGTGGTATTTGTGGTGAGGTTTCTCCACCCACAAGGAGTGACAAGAAGCTAACCGGAGTTTTCCGGGGTCTCATCCGCCGAAGGATTGACGGGGATCGTCCACCTCACGGACGCCGGGGAGTAGGAGCTTTATCTCCGAACCTCGTTAAACAAACGAGTCGTTGGTTTGTTTGTCTTTCTTTTGTTAGTGTTTATTTGTATTTCCGTTGCACACACTAACCATTGTAGGAAGACGACGATTTGGGGTGGATCCGACTATTCACCCCCTCTAGCCGGTGATCAAGGTCCCAACAAATGGTATCAGAGCGAGGTTGCTCTTTGTTGGACTAATCGCCAAGAGAGCACGACTAGAAGTGGAGTCGGAAGGTCCCTTGGGATGGGATACGAGGATTCCGCCTCCGTACGAGAGCGACGACTTCCATTATTGGAAGAGTCACATGGAGTCATGGTTCCAAATGGATTGGGACCTATGGATAGCATTGGAAGATCCTTATGAAGCTCCAAGGAATGAGAAAGGAAAGCGTCTCCGATCTCACGAGATGTCCGAGGAGCAAAAGGATCGAAAGAAGGCAAATAAGAAGGTAATGGGTATTTTAATAGAAATTTTGCCTTCTAATGTGTTGTGTGGTGTAGGTGAGTACACCAATGCAAGTGACCTTTGGAAAAAGTTCATTGCTTTTCATGAGAGTCCTACTCAAGGACAAGAAGAGGAGGAGCTCAAGGATTTGAGCTCGGAAATCCAAGAGGAGGAATTGGAGTCAACATCCAATGAAGATCAAGTTGAGGAATTGAGAGAAGCCTCCACATCTTCAAGGGAGGAAGAAGTGGAAGAATTATCACCCTCAAGGGAGAGAGAGATGGAAGCTTCTACATCTTCAAGGGAGGAAGAAGTATAAGTGTCAACATCAAGAAGAGTTGAAGAGGAGGAGGAATGTCAACCATCCAAATCACTGTTGTCCGGAAGCTCTCTACCGAAATGGGATGGCCAGACCAAGAGTTAATCACTGTCCAAACAGAGATAGGTGCATAATTCCACTGTCCAGCATTTAACCACCCAAATCAGTAGCTACAAGTGGATTTTTACCTCAATTCCAGCAGCTACCGAGGTGAAGCAAGTCTCCCCTCCCGTGAGCAAGGTAGCAGGACAGTCAATTGCTCGTCGGAAATTGTCCACACCCAAATCAGTGCTCCAATCCGATCCTGACTGCCGTTTCATGCCCAAGGAGATGTTAGCACAAGCATTCAGCCCTCAACTACTCCAAAATGGATTGAAGATTTGCCTCTTACCAAAATCCGGCAGCTAAGGGTTGAAGGTGGACGCACCCGTGAGTGAGGAAGGAGATCGACCGTCGCTGAACACTGGAAGGTCAAGCTTGGATATGGAAGATCACGTTCCTCTACTAGGATAGTCGGCAGCCGGAGAAGAGGTGCGACGACGGCGACTCTTGTTGTCCGGAAACGCGAGCAAACCGCTAGGAAGGACTGTCGGCGTCGGCTTGTGCTCGGGAAAGGAGGAACAGGGTAGTGATCGGCGTCGAGAGGAGACGAAGGTAGGTGTCGGCGCCGACCAGGCGTGGCGTCGAGAGGAGGACGAAGCTTGCGGCGACTTCGAGCGGTTCGGCGTCGATCGCGTGAAGAGGAATGTCGGCGGAGAGAAGAGGAGTAAATAGGTTAGGTTTCCTGTAGCAATGGTTTATATACTTAGATTTTTATGATGCTACAGTAACTTCGTTAATCAAAAACTTAAGTTTAGTGCTAATTAAATCCTAAGTTCACTACTCGATCAACTCCCACTTAATGGGTATTCCAAACAGGCCCTCTCCAAGCCTAATTGGATATCCCGACAAAACCCTTCATATAACCTCCAATTAATTTCCAGAAAATTTCTAAAAATTCTTAAAAATTCCACGAAGGTTATTCGTCTAATAATATTTATTATTTTACTATTGGTTTGGCTGTATTTTATAGAGTAACCATCAATACAATTCATCATTACGAGCTGCAACGACTCTTCTGCTATTATGAACATGTCAAACTGTTGTTGTGCTAATGCTCTGCGGCATTCGATTGCTATCGGCAGACTGACACCAATTCTCGAGTATATCCGGATCTTCCTCCTATGAGTTAGTAACAAGTTAATTACTACAAACATTTATACTTACAAAAAGAAAAATGTAGTCTGTTGTACTTTTCTACTTGTACTCGATTTATTTTTCTAACGTTACTGGAAGAGATTTTTAATAGATTGTCCATCGATACGGTCCAAGGGATCGTGGATCCTGTAGGAGTCACTGAAGGCTCTAAACCAAGTAACTGATAGTGTTCGTGTTTTCTGTTTCTATTTTCTTTTCCGCCAGACACTTTGTTTATAAAATTATTTAAAAATTCTAAATTTCTAAAACACAATGAATACTAAGGGTCCATCAGCCTAACGACTTGATATTCCTTTTTGGCATCTTGCTTAACCGTTGTCAGAGAATCAATGAAATATTCCCTATGCAATCTGCATGATGAAACTTTCCACCCTACAAAACACAGAAGTGGTGGGTCAAATTTGATAAAGTTGTCAGAATGTAAGAATGATCGGTTCTTTTTTTTTGGAAATGCATCAATATTTGTACACTAGGAGAAACTAGCATTATATAAGGGGTCTCCTCCTAAATACATAGGTACACAACGCGACACACTTAGAGCTCACTGTTCATTTCCATTGTTCTTTATTCCAATTTTCTCTCCACTTGTCTGACTTGAGCATCGGAGTGTCTGTGCTGAGGACCCCTCCCTGGCTCGGTTGTTGACATTTTCTTCCTTCTACATTTCTTATTGACACGCAAGAACGTTCGATGCCATCTTCCTCTAGCTCAAAGTCTTCTCACAGTCAATATCAAAGTCACTGCAACAACATGTCATCTTCTCCGATCTCAGATCAGTATCCTTTTGTTTCAGTATTTTCCCCATGCAAGCAAATGCATGTGGTAAAGTAAGACAATAAATAACTAATTTAAATTGGGCAAAAATAAAAAGAGTAAGCGCTCATTGTTTTTAAAAAAAGTCAAATGAACGTCCATATAAAAAAATAAGCGTCCCTTATTTTAAAAATACCCTTAGATTAAGCATTGTTATAGAAGCTATCGACTAACTTCTACAACATATATCAACTACCGACTAGCTTCCACTCGTTGCAGAAGCTAGCTGGTAGCTACTACAGGTTTTAAAAGTTACATGCTAGTTTTTACTTGCTTAATCATGATTAGATTATGTTTATTTGAAATGTAATGAGTGTTATAGAGTTCCCATTATTTGGTTTGCTCGTTGTAGTGTTATTTTTATGAAGTTATCACTTAGAAAATCAAAAATCAAAATGATATCAAATTAGGGTTGTAAACAAGCCAAGTTACGTCAAGCTTTGAGTATTCAAACTTGTTTGATAAGGTAACTGAGCCGAACCTAAAATGAACCAAGCCTTTAAAATAATTGATCAAACTTGGCTTGGTTTATTTTGATGAGCTTGAGCTTGATTTGAGCTTAACTTAAGCTTTATTCGTTTAGATGTTATTGAGTTTTCAGTTCAAACTTGGCTTGAGCTTGATTCATTTAAGCGTTATCAAACTCTTAATTTAAACTTGTTTGAAACTTTTTTTGATTGGTTATTGAGCTTGATAATTTAAAATTATTTGTTTATTTTAAATGTTTTATTTATTTATTTAGCATGTTAATAAAATTTTTATTAATGAACATAATCCACAAATATTATTCATGAATGTTGTTCACGAATCTTAACAAGCTGAACACATATGTATTCAAACTTGTTTATTTAGTTTAACGAATTATTCAAACTTGTTTATTTAATTGATCAGTGTGCCTGTCGATCAATGAATTTCATTGACCTTGATTGAGTTTATAAATAATCAGTCAAGAACATTCTTAATACATACTCAGAATGTGAATGGCAACACTGATGCTACTAGATTTGTATCGATAGGTTATTTTGGCCTCCAATTTTCCGATGAAACCGATTCAGCTCCATAAACTAACATTAAAACAATCCGAGACCAGAAAAACAACTAATGCAACCTTAGTTGAAGCTTCAAGTTCAGACTTCTTGTTGGTAGCCGTAGCTTGAATACCAAAGAAAACATGATGGATTCTTGACAAGAGTGGGTCGTTGTTTAGTTACCGGGAATTATCGCCGGAATTCCACTGATATTAAACCAGAAGTAGGAAACGAGCTGCGACGAAAAATGCATTTAAACCTGGATCCTGCAAGAGGTCATAACAAATAAGCTATTCAAATATCGATTTAGGATGTGGACTTGCTGAATCACACCCTTTAAACTAAACCAGATAAATTATAGACAGGATTGGCAAAATGACAAGAACTTGTCTAGACTAGTGTTGAAAACAGACAAGGAATTTGATATATGCTTTGTTTCTGGAAAAATGTCTTTATATACAAAACATGCTCATAATTCCAGTCAACATGCTACAGTAGGTAGTATCTGAAGCACCCACCTAATTAGTCATCACCATATCTAATCTCAAATGTTCAGTGATTGTTATAAGTCATTTTCTCAGTAGCTTATCATATGAAATGGTTTGTTTACTAGTATCTGATATTATGAAATAAACCAATTAATCAGATTCCTCAAAATTCATTTCCTGCAACACAATTATGCATTTTTCAACCCCTCGTAATGAGGAAAATTCAACCACCCTTTCATCTCTTTCCTTCTCTCCCTTGTTAATAATTTTTCAAACAAGCGCTGAAGAGTAAGATCACTCTAATACAGACAGAATAGATAGTGCAACTCAAGGTTAAAAGTATTTCTGTTGGGTGGTCAACCAGTAAACAAAACACGTTGACACCAGAAAGACAAGGTCCTCTATTGCCACAGCACCTCATCTTCCTCCAATTGAACATCGACTTTTCCTCCAATTCCATAAACCCTTCCTCTACTTATGTGTCTTCCTCCTCAACATCCTGCCCCTTCGATGCACACCATCAGGAGGCTAAAGAGGTGAGCATAAGGTCTCTGCGTTTTGCAATTGACAAAACCTACAATACCAGTAGTTCAGGCATAACCACGGTGAACACTTCGAAATCCTTTTATGTGGGAATGGAAGTCATTAAATACCAGCACAGAGTTTAATATTTAAAAAAAAAACTAATTTTTTTTTAACAAATAAGATGACAGCATTGGGACCTCAGTTACCTGGCAGCAGCAAGAGTTCCAGCCATTCCAATCTAAAGTCTCCAGAAAGCCAAAGAAGCAAAAATCAAACTTCAAGAGCTTTGGATTTGCATAAACAAATAGAAAACAGTTAAGATATCTATTTGATAAACCAATTTAAATTGACAATAAAATACCAGTCCATGCAGTAAAGTACTAGGGCTTAGTCACATATAAAGAATATAATATAAAATGTAATGTTAAGTAAGAATTCACCAGTAAAGTATTTTTGATGCTGACAAATACTACATAACAGAAAGTAAAATTGGCAGAAGAATAAGAAACTGTGAAATCAATATCTTTATAATCAATGGACATAACTAATATACTTCACAATAGATGCATAATGGAGGTTCAAGACCAAAGATTATCTTTCTCTGAAGAGCTGTAATGGCTACAGTGCCAAAGAGTTCACGTCCAAAATCAATTATAAGCATATTAAGGTGCCCATTAAACTAACCATGGTACCTTCTTTGGTTTCCTTTTTAGCACCTAAAAGAGTGTTGATAGCCACATAGACCTAATAGAACGAAAAAGAGAATTAGATTCTCCAATGCCCGAAAGATTAGTGTACAGAACAGATTTTGCAAGGTTGTAACTCGAGTAGTAGAACAGCTTGAAATTTGAGGCCAAAGAACCCATAAAATTGTACAATTAAATGAAATTATCTTCAATCAAATTATTTCAAGTTGAGCAAATTGATGTCTGGCATGAACATGACACAGATGAAAATTCCCTGTAGTCTTATGCCAAAACTAGTGTTTTTAAAAACACAAGAACAAGAACTGAATTGTTAACAAGGATTCATATATTTCAATACTGCCAAGCAGACTGAATCAATCAGCAATTACAAAACAATGATCAGTTCTATATCTACAAAAGGCCAAGAACAAGAATAATTTACAAAGAAAATGCCTTCAGCACGTTATCTTACAAGAAACAGATTAACATCCCAATGTTAAGAACTCCCATGTGAGAAGACTTTTAAACCATTGATCTCTTGTACTCCTCATTAACATGATCCATGATGCTCCAGCCAAGTGAAAACACAAATGCCGAAGAATTAGATGGGAAGAAAAAACAATTAACTCTAGCAGCATTTTCAGTCAGAAATATCAGCATCATATTTCACTTGCCCGTAATAAATGGATGACTTAATGCTTGAGATACTGTCATCCTCTTTTCAGGGTCCAATACAAATATTCGATCTAAAAGATCCTTAAAATTTGACGACAATTTGGGATCCTCGCCAGGAAAACTTGATATGAAGGTGCCAATGTCCTTTGGTTTAATGTTGAACAGTAGTCTCTTGATAGGCTGTACACAAGAGAGAGCTGTTAAAAGTCTGCAAAAATTATACATTCTAAGAATATTAAAAGTGGTGTTTGAAGAAATAGCATAAGGATAGCACTAGAAACCTTCTTTGTAACTGGATCCTCCTCAGTGGCATGAAAGTTCAAATCTTGATCAAAGTGCTGATCAACGAAGGCACCCTGAACAAAACAAAATATAAACATAACAAAAATTTTGTGATATGACACAAATTTCACATGGCACAATTTCAATTCAACATCATATATTTCAAAGACATCAATATCTACAGGAGAGAAACAAATCCCTGTTTGGTTCTCACCTTGCGAAGCATCTTTTTGGGAAAAGGGCCCTTCAATTCCATATGAAGTCGAAGCATGTCGTTGTTGGATGGCCCAGGAAAGAGCACTTTTCCTGTGTAAAGTTCATAGAGACAACAGCCAACTGACCACACATCCATAGGATGGTCATATGGCAATCCAAGAACTACAAAAAGGGAACTCAATCAGTATGCTATCTGATAGCATAATAACACGATGATATATAGACATATGTAGTGGATATAACAACAACAACAACATCTAAGCCTTATCCCACTAGGTGGGGTTAGCTATATGGATCATTTTACGCTATTGGAGTCGGATCCTTTTACGCCAATGAGCTCTATCTCCTACTATATCATTATCTATACTTGAATAAATTTTATCTTATTTTATTGTTGTTAACCAAGTCTTTTTTGGGCTTTCTCGTTTGATATGCATGTTTGTCATAGTTTCACATTGCCTAACTAGAGCATTTATTAGTCGTCTAAGTACATGTCCATACCATCTTAAACGTCTCTCGGAGTTTTCCCTCAATAGATGCAACTTTGGCTTCCTCTTTAATGCTCTCATTTCTTATTTTGTCCATCTTCGTATGTCCACACATCCATCTTAACATCCTCATCTATGCAACTCTCATCTTCTACTTATGTGCTCAAGTCATAGCCCCACATTCAGCTCCATATAATATAGCAGGTCTAACTGCAGTTTTATAGAACTTTCTTTTAAGTTTTAGAGGTACATTATAATCACGTAAAACACCTGACGCTCTCCTCCATTTCAACCATGCTACTTGTATTCTATGTAAGACATCTCACTCAATCCCTTCATCGTTTTGCAAAAATGATCCTAAATATTTAAAGTCTGGACCACTCGTCATCTCCTATCTTAACAATTGTCTCATTACGTCTAATATTCCTAAACTTAAATTTCATATATTCTGTCTTTATTCTACTAAGACTAAAACATTTCCCTTCTAGTGTTTCCACCCAAATTCTAATTTAATATTTACTCCTTCACGTGTTTCATCTACCAAAACAATATCATCTACAAACAACATGAACCATAGTACTGTGTCTTGAATATGTACACTGAGTTCGTCCATAATTAGTGTAAAAAGATAGGGACTCAGAGCTGATCCTTGATGTAACCATATCTTTATTGGAAATGCTTCAATTGCTCCGTCTGAAGTCTTTACTCTGGTCGTTACATCATCATATCCTCAATTAATTCAATATATGTTACAGTAACATCTTTTCTAGAATTCTCTATATAATTTCTCTTGAGACCTATAATAAGTTTTTTCTAAGTCAAATTAATATCATTTGTATTGCTCCCGATATTCTTCAATTAGGTGTCTAAGAAGATATATAACTTCTATTGTTGACCTTCCAGGCATGAATCCAAATTGATTTTCGATCATCGTGGTCTCTTTACATTTTTTTCTATTATTTTTTCTTAAAGTTTCATGGTATAACTCATTAGTTTAATACCCCTATAGTTTGTACAATTTTGTATGTCTCCCTTGTTCTTATAAGAGGGAACTAGAGTACTAACTCTCTAATCAGACATTTTTTCATTTTCAATATCATGTTAAATAATTTTTTAAGTCATTCAATATCTTATTTCCCTAGGCACTTCCATATCTCTATCAGAATATCATCTAGTCCAACAGTTTTTCCATTGTGCATCTCAAAACTTCTTATACTTCTAAAGTTTGGATTCTATGATTAAAATTTAAATTTCTAGACTCATTTAATCTACTTAAATTACCTAAGTCAAGTTGGTCACCTAAATTTTCATTAAAAAGTTGATGACATTTCCACCGCTCTTTTATTTCTCCATTGTTTACTAGTACCCTATTACATTCATCTTTAATGCATTTTATTTAGATAAGATATCTTGTCTTCCTTTCTCTTACTTTAACTATTCTATAAATGTCTCTTTCTCCTTTTGTATCCAATTTTTAATATAATCGTTCAAAAGTTTCCTTCTTTGCTTCATTCACTACTTTCTTAGCATCTTTCCCGGCTATTATATATTTTTTTAAGTTTTCCTCGTTCTTACAAATATATAATTTCTTATAAGCTGTTTGTTTTTTCTTCACTTTCTATTGTACTTTCTCATTCCACCACCAAGATTCCTTACTTAGTGGTGCATGTCTCTTTAACTCACCGAGTACACTCTTAGCTATTATTTTCAACTTTGATATTATTTTATCCCATGTCGTATTAGAGTCACCGTATATTTCACCTAATGCTTGTACTCCTACCTTCTCATTAAATATATTTTGTTTCTCATCCTTTAACTTCCATCATTTAATTCGTATATATTTTCTTTCTATTGATACTATGCTTGAGACGTATATCGACCACTACTAATCTATGTTGGGTAGTTACGCTTTCTTCAGGAATGACCTTGAAATCTTTATAAATCTTTCTATCCCTCTTCCTAACCATAAGAAAGTCAATTTGTAATTTATTATTCCGTGACTAAGTGTTCTTTTCTTTTCTTAAAAAAAACGTATTAGTTAATATAAGGTTAATATGCTATCGCAAAATTTAATATAGTTTTCCTTTCTGTATTTCTCATTTCAAACTCATAACTGTATGTACTCTCTCATATTCCTCATTTTTGACTCCGACATGCATATTTAGATCACCTCCTATTAAAATCATTTGATTTGGCGGAATATTTTATAATACTTCAAAGTTTCTTTCACCATTATTATCTTAAGGGATATAATTATATCCCTTTTTCTAACTACTCCTACAACCAAGGTTTAGGGTTTCGTTCTGTGCCGAGCGGAACAGGTGGAAAGTATGTTCCGCCCGCGCACCAAAATCGGTATCGGAATAGCGATGATTTTGGCTTGCGTCACGCGACAGAAGGAATAGCGTGCGCTCGTCATCGCGCAGCGGAAGGAATCACGAACACACAAAATACTAATTCTTCTCCTAATCATCGTATCTACTACCTCCATTGATTTACGAGTAAGAGTTCCTATGTTCCATATTCCAAATCTTAGACTATTAGTTTTCCTATCATATTTGTTCTTATTCAACCTATGGTGTGAGAACTCTTGCATATTTAACACTATACCCAAGTTATCGGTCCTTACCGATATGTTGGACCTTGCAACGTGAACTCTTTCATATTTAACACTACACTCGAGTTCTGGAGATGTACCAGTCCTTGTCGAGACATTAGAACAACCTAGCATTAGTACAATAGTTTAAGGGATCCATTCATTGAACATTTGTTATAGTTTTAACGCTCAAGAATACAAGAGTTATGATGAATTAAAAAGGACAACCACAACATATATTGAATGAATATGCATGTAGGGAAAAGTAATTGATTTGAATCACAACTTACTTATTTCAGGTGCACGATAAAACCGGCTAACAAGATATGGAGTAATCTCATTCTTACCCGCAAACATGGCATTCCCAAAATCACAAAGCTTCAAAACATTTTTGGCCTCATTTACCTATGTGTAAAATCAAAATGCATATAAGGTTAGATATCAGAAAGTATGTCTAAACAGGTTTGAACAGAATGAAATGAGAACAGAAAGTAATCAAGAATAGGTACCAGCATGTTGTCTGGCTTAATATCACAATGCAGAACGCCACAATTTCTGAGATGTTTCAGCGCAGTGAAAAGCTGCTTCGCATATGCCCGCACAGCAGTAAGCTTGAGTCCAATGTTACGACCAAATTTCTTTAGAACCTCACGAAGGTTCATATGAAGAGATTCAAAAACTAAGCAAAGATGATTCCTATACTTGAAAGATGAGATAAACCTAACACAATGCCGCTTGTCCTCTGGATCAGCTCCTGCCAATTTCTTCAAAATGACAAGTTCATCTTGACCAGCCTTATACCTAGAGAAACATTAAAATCATTGATTAAATAGATGAAAATAATTTACCGCAACTTGAAAAACACTTTCTCCAAGTAAATACAAAAGTTATATTATTTACATTGTTTCATTATTGCGTATTATTTTAATAGCTACTTCAGGATCACTCTTCCTGGCCTTGAGATCCTTTACACGAACAACAGTTGAAAAAACACCCTTTCCATGTGCAGCAATAACTTCATAACGGCCATCAAACACTTCCCCAAACCTATAACCTGAAGAAGGAAGTTAGATCATGAAAAGGCAAATTCTGAAGTCCCAACACAACAATTGAGAGGGAAAAAATATGCAAGATCAAACTATTGACAAACTTACTATAATAACCCTCTGCATCATCCCAATTATCATTAAGACAACTTCGATCTATTTGAGGTCCTTCATCCTTGACCTACAGGACATAAGAAGCATATACTGGCGTAAGAAAGATAATTTTAATTAGCATTAGGTATCAACTCTACCAATTATGTTGATTGCCTGAAAAGCTACTCCAAGTGCAATGTATCAACAAATAGAAGTGTTAAGCATTGGGAATAAGGTGAATTTAACACCCACAACATTTACAATAATACAGCAGATCAAGATAAATGCAAAAAATCAACATCAGACAATTTAACACAACCATTTACTTACTATACATGAATTAAGTAATGCAAATCTCTCTCAGACATCTATAGATAGGCAATTGAAGTCCGCATAATCAAATAGGTCAAGGAATAAAGTTTAAGAAAAACAAAATAAGATATAATCTGACCTTCTAGTTAGATAAGGTTAACTATTAGAGTGGTGACAAATTGGCCAATGAGATCACCTTCAGAAAGAGGAGACCTTTTCCAGCATCAACAAGAAATAACAGAAACAAACATAATATTTAAAAATTATATTCCAATGCCAAATTGACAGCTCAAAAGCTGACCTATTGATACCTTGATGACGTCACATGTGAGTTGCCATCCTTTGCTGTTAATTCCAATTTCCCAATCAATGATTCCACACTCTTCCATTTTGGAGCCATATCACTTGGTCCTCCTTTCATGGTTAAATTATTCCATGTACTATATTCTCCCTCTCCCATACACAAAAGTAAAGGAAATTCCAGCTAATTATTACCTCCCAATGGCAATAGAAAAATGACTTAGAAACCTTCTTGTATAATGCTTAAAAACATGTTATGAAATTGTCCAAAGGTTCACTTTTAACCATGTTGGCTTCCTTGAATATCAGATTATTAGTAAAAGAAATTCATTTCATTCATAATAGCATGTTTATTCCTTAAAACTTTCCTAAAGATACTGTTACTAATCCAGCACATGTTGCAAGAAACCATAGGCTTTCGGGTTTGAGGAGAAGAATAGAAAAGAAAAGGAAAGGTTCAAAATCTTCTAATTGAGAGAAACATTTCAGTGTGGCGGACATGAAAAGAAGATTTTATGCTTCTCCACTTCATTATACATAAGTTACAAAGCCTCAAAATTCATAGAATTATAGAGAGAATTAATAATTTTGCTCTCCTTTATTTAGTTACAAAGCCTCCAATTTGAAGAACTTTTGGAGGAAAAATTAGTTAACTTTTGATTCCCTTCATTTCTTCTTCTAACTAGTATTCAAACTATTATGATGTTTCACTTTGTTTCAGTTGCTACATCCTTACCCTCCCCTCCCCTTTCGTTAACTTCCCCTTGCTTACAAGTCTCCTACCATCCAAACATGAAACATCTGTGCCAAATCAATAATATAAAAATGCAAGGAAGCAAAACTAGATAAGAGTCGGTGCCAATATAATATATTATTATCTAGAATATAAAAACAATCGCAATTCTTTCTAGTAAATCAGTACACATGTTTCATTTTCTAAGAGTTAATCAATTAATCTAATGTTAACACAAATATATCCTTGTGTGTATTTTATACTGTAATATAACTTTGCTTGGGGAGTGGAGTTTTCCATCACAAGATAACTAATCACCATACCAGTTGATCTCTTCCATTGCTAAAATCTTCCACAAGGCTTATTATCACCATGCATTAAACATTGGAGCCATGCTAGAACCTTAAGAGCCTTGACCTGCATGAACTGGAAGAGTCATCTCTAAAAAAATTAGAAGCACCTATATTCTCCATTCCCTCTGAATTGATCCATTTTTTACTACTTTGCCAAATGCTGCATTTCCTCTGAATTAGTTCATGTTTACTACTTTTCTAAATGCAGTAATCATAAAATGGCTAGCTAGAAACCAACTAATGCAGCCAAACCAACAATCCAACAATCCAAAAATAGTGACCAAATAAAAAATGTTGTCACATAAAAATCTGAATTTGTAGGGGAAAACCGCACAGCAGATAGGAAAAAATTAATATGCAAGGTCAAAGAGTTTACCATTTTGCTAACCCCAGCAGGTGATTCTCCAAATATGTCATCACTAAACATGTCGGCAGATCTCTCACTCTAAATCAAATAAACAGATAAGTAACTAACTTTAATAATGAATTCATAAGGCAAATAACTATGATGAAACTAACTTTTGGTGTACCCTCCCCAAGTCCTCCAGCAGTGTTCAATGCTTTATCAGCTGAATTTACAATTTGCAAAAATGACTTTTTTACGGTAAATGATGTATGAACATCAGATTCATCTCCAAAATCATTTGCATTTTCAAGCTCATGATCATTAGGTTTATCAACTGGAACTGTAGCTTGCAAGCTTTGTTGCTTCTTGTCCAAAATAGCTTTATCAATTCCTTCAAGTTAGAAGACGAGGACTTATCATTCAAAGAAAATTACAGAGAGGAAAATTTGATACATGAAAGTAAAGGCATAAAGACTAGCCTTTTTCAGATACCTAGTAATATGGAAGTTAAGAGCAAAGTGTATTACCATTCACATTGCCGTCACATGAAGATTCAACTTGTTGTAACTGACGCTGTCTGTATTTTTGCAATATAGCTTGCCTCCTCTTTCTGCTTTCTTCTTTGATCTTATCAACATCTTCTTCATCTTGATTGGCAAGTTGTCGTTCAATCCTTTCTTGGTAGTCTTCTTCTTCCTCCCTGACATATATATACAATATGAGAAATTATTGGCAACAAGATTAAATTAAAATGTTGCAGTCTAACATATTGCCCCATATGTCTCATACCTAGTAAACTTGTATTTGTCTTCTTTGAGATGGTCAATATGAAAATCAGGTTCCTTAGACAGTGATTTGTCCTTGTGATGCTGCACTTCGTCACGCCTTGTGTGTCTAGATTCCATATGTTTATCCCGGTTAGTGACCCTATCTTTTTCTATCTGTTCATGATTTCTATCTTTATGCACATTAACTTCCTTGTCCAGAGCTCGATTCTTATCTCTATGATCGTTAACTATGTCTCTTTCATATCTACTATCCCGGTTCCTCTCCCTCTTAAGATCACTATGGGAATCTCTTGCTCTTTCAATTCTACTACTGTTGTATCTTTCTCTATTTCTATCCTTGTCTCGGGCATCATGATTTTTCTCCCTTCTAGTATATCTACTAGAACTACTGCTTTCTCTTTCTGGACGAAATTCTTTTTGTAACTCACTGTTGTCTTTGTTTTTGATGCTGCCTCTGGTTCTTTCCCTTTCTTTATCTCTTCCATGATTTCCATGCCGGTGCTGTCTAGTATCATGTCTGTCATGATTGCCAATCCACTCTCTTTCCTTACAAGTCCTTTTATCCAAGTCCCCATTATCCCTATCTCTGGAGCCTCTACTGTTTCTTTCCCTCTCCCTATCTTTGTCCCGATTTCTATCCCTGTCATCTTGTATCCTGGTGATGCTACTCTCTCTTTCATTCTGTAGCTCTCTAATGCTTGCTCGATTAATAGCAACATCATTATCGAACATATTATATCTTTCAGAATCATCCCTTGAACCTCTTTCTGAATCAACCAGATCATCATCATTGGCTAAGGGTCGTAAAACCTTCTCATAAGAGGACCTCTCTGTGTGATCACAGGACCTGGACCTATCTCGATGCCATTCTTTATCATGGAATCCTTTGGAAGATGGAGATCTTCCAATTTCATGGTACTTGTTGGACAATCTTTCAGAAGGAATGCATTTGTTACTATCAGAATGTCTTCGGCAAGTATCCCTGGAATCGATATAATCCCTTGAGTCAAGCATCTCTGAGTCATTGTCAGAATACCTTTTTCCAAAGTCATCCTCTTTCCCAGGATTTATTGAATGAGAATGTTCTCTAGAAACAGGAGATTTCGATGTCACACAAAATTTAGCGTCGTTTACATCATTCTCTGATGAGTTTAGTTGTCTTTGTCTAGCTTTTTCTTGAAATGTAATATCTTTCTCCACGATAATCAAAGGCACATTCTCAATTTTCAGGGCTAAAGTATCTTCATCATATGTAGCTCTCCCACTACGTCTAGAAATATCAGTTTTAGGAACACCCTGATTGTGAGCAAACACCTTCATACTTTGTGTGAATGGAGTATCACTTGACGCATGCAAGATCTGCAATCATTGCAGCATGGGTAAGTAAATTCCTAAAGTACAACTCAAAAATCGTTAAGAGATTAAATAAATCGATAAAGGCAATAGTCAATAGGAGTGGGTGGTTTTTTCACTTCTAGTGGGAAAAAGGTTTTTCTTCCTCGACAATTGTTTCCCTACTCTACATACATCAATTCAGATGAAAGGCAATTAAGAACATTAGAGAAAGCGGATAAAAATGGCATATGCATATACATATCATGAAAGTGTAAAACTAGGTTCGTTTTCCACATCACTTCCCTGGACTAACAGCATCCACATCGCAAACTAAGATAATTAGCTATTGACTAAATTACTGTGAGCAAAAGAGTGAGATTCTCACTCCAAAATGAAAACCTTGAAAATTAAAAGTGCGAGAGAGGCGAAATTCAACAAAACCGACCGGATTAGCGTCACCATCAACACCAGAGGAGTTAATATCGGCTGATTCAGCGTCAGAGCCTCCACCGAGCTTGAATCCTTCAACCCTGTCTCCATTAATCTCGGCTCGATGCTCGTCCTCCTCGAGAATCTCTCCCTCCTCTATCTCGTCGTCAACAGGCATAGGCGCAAAGGAGGAACCCGCCACCACCTGGTCCGCGGGAGAGGCAGGCCCAGCATCTTCACCGATCTCGCGTCCCTGCTTGCTTCGATGACTGTGACGGCGGCGGTGATGGTGGTGATGGTTCTTCCGCCGCTTCGACGAGGCCTCGGCGCCATGATCGTCCGAAGACCTCGGGTGCTTGCCGCCGCTCGAGGAGAGGGAATGCTGCTCCCCGCTGGCCATGGCTAGGATCTTGATTTCGGGACGGTAAACGGAGGGATAGGGTAATACTTGCCATAGAATATAACGGAATCTTTGACTCTAAATACGTTTATATCGGAACAGATTATAACGTAATATTTGTTAAACGGAAAATTAGTTATACATATATTTAACTCTAATTTTCGTTATGATTTGGTTAACAAATCTATCAACTGATTAACAAAATATTTGTAACTATTATAATATTTTCTCATGGTTTGGTTCAAATACGTTGAAGAAATTTAATTTGTTATAAATATATTTAACTCTAGATTTTTTTAAATGATTTAATTGACAAATATACCCATTGATATTTAGAATTAAAAAAAAAAGAAATAGTTCAAAGTGAAAGATTAGTTAAATTGAATTAATCGATCAAATTTATTGAATTTGAAAAGTTTATTCCAAAGTTTAATTTCTTTAAAAGAATATTGATTAATTTATCAGTTCGATTTTAAAATTTTAAATTCAATTAAATTAATTAAATAGGAATATAAAATTCCTAAATTTTCACGCTCTTTACTATTGATGCTCGGCTGAGGGCATCCACAATCGTTTAACGTTATAACACCCTCCACCTCATAAAAAGTATGGGGCCCACATGCCACATACACATTATATTAACACCTTCATTCTCCCACATTCGTTTTAACATCAGCACTCATTATTTATGGGTCCCGCCATCCACTCATTAATCTTTATTTTTATTTTAAATTAAATAAATATAATTTCAATTTTATTTACATAATTTAAATGATTATTATTTAGAATAGTCGTTAACTAACCGTTATGTAAATTTATTAGTCGTTATCTAACCGTTTAAATATTTTAATTTTATTTTATTAAAATAGCCGTTATTAGCTGTTGTGTAAATTTACTAGCCGTTACCTAACCGTTGTAGTATTAATTTTAATTTTACCATATTCATTTTCTCAGATTTATCTTACTATTAACATTTATTATTATTTAAATGAATATATAATTTTAATTTTATTTATATAATAAAATATTATTATTTTCAATCTATTAAAAATATATTATAAATTTAATTTTATTCATTGATTTTAAAATTTAAAATTTTTATTTAAAAAAAAATTCTCTCACCTGGTGCGTGCATGCACCAGGTGAAAGGATTCATTTTTTTAATTAAAAATATGAGGTTTAACGCGTTAAAAGTAATGAATGGGTTAATGCCAACCTGGCATTAACGATTTTGTGCATTGGTTTTAACTTCACTCACCTGTTATAACTCATGACGAACGCTACCGTTGCAGATGCTCTGAGAGTGATTAATAAATTTGACTATCTGAAAATTCAATTATTTTAATTTTTGATCAAATTAATTAGTTTTTTATCAATTAATTTATTCTAATTTTGTAGAGAAGTTGGGATCGATGCAATTTGTAAAAAAAACTTAATCTATTCAATTTTGATTTGATTATTAACCAATTGATCAACTCTAATCATAGTTGATTTATCCTATTCAATTTAAAATATTTTTTTAATTATATAAATTTTGGTATTACCATTAGCAAGTACTTTGATAATAATTTAAATATCAATGATTGACTTGATTCGTGATGAGTTAAAGTTGATCTAAAAGTTTAAGTCAGATCAGATTTTAGTTAATTATCAATTAGACCTATATTCAACCCTAATATCATTAAGTAAGCTTGAGAGAAATTATAACCATTAATGGTCATTATTTGTTTAAATCTTTTGGTATATATACATAGCCATAAAATCCCAAAACATGCTATTTTGCTGTCTATGGTGACAAACAGTAGCACGAGAAGCCCCAAAAAAACAGCAACAGCAAAAAAGAAAAAAAGAATATCAGGGAAAAAAAATCAGTTATATATGTTTTCAGAAAAGTGCGATTGCTCTTTATTGTACAATAAGCATGTCTGATATAAGAGTAACCAATTGGTCATTAAAAAAATCGGAAAGACCCATTATTATGTACAATAATTTTCCTTCTAATACACAATCAATTGGTTCCCATCAGACAAGTCGTAGTGCGGGAATTTGGATTTTAGATGCCACTAAACTGTGAGATTACCGGCATCTAGAATGGCTTCGGGTGTAGCTCTGCTCACAGTGATAAACCATTAAAAAACTAAAACAGAATCGAGGGGCGAAAATAGGTCTAGCAGAAGAAATAGTACCTTTGATAGCTCAAAGCTGACATTCTGTATAAACATGCGAAAACAAGGAGATGCAAGCCAATGGAGTAAAAGAAAACGAACGTCCGGGCATATCTAGGAAGGCAAACCCATGTTAATCTAAGATTATTATTATGGAAGATTGAAACTTCAATTATCATAATCAATGATATCATATTTCTCAATGAAGTCAAAGGTTAGCAATGGAAAAGGAGTAAATAGCAAACAAAATATCGACGATATGAAGCTAATTTGCAGGTTGAGAAAGTGCTCGAAAAAAAAGGGGTTAGAGCATACTTGTTGCCAAGTAGAAAACGACCACTGCTAAGAGTAATTTTATCCCGTAAGCCAAGCTCCTTGTACCTTTGATCCCTTTCCTGATACATGAAGAGATATAGAAGTTTAAACTTGTTTGTTAGTGAGACATGAAATTAGCATAATAATATTACAATAGTGTCAAAGTTCCACTGTCACATAAGAGGGTGCACCTCTCATCAAAATAAGTAGATGAAATAGTGATGAACCTAAATTTTATATCACTGAAATCAAATTCTAATTGGGGAAAGGTCATATTGGGTGGCAAAGAAATCTAAAATGAATAAAGAATCCTACCAAATATGATTCTGCCTGGGCCTTTATACTATATGCATGCTTGTGATAAATATTTCATTGTCATATTTGCTAATGGTGCAAAGGATTGTTCATTCTTGAAGGAATAACCAAGCAGATTGAGTGAATTGACCAAGCCGGGCAAATTGTGTAGCTAAGCAGGCTAGGCAGACTGAGGGAGTTGAACGGGATGGGTGAGGCAAGCAAAGTGGATTAGCATGGACTGATGGAACAAGCTAAGAGAAACAGGGAAAAACAGACAAGTCAAGTTAGACTGAATGAAACAAACAAGTCGGGTAAGTCATGTAGGCTAAACCGTCTAAGCAGCTGGATGGACAAGTCAAGCAGGTTAGTAGACCAGATAACCCAATCAAACTGGCTTGATAGATGAGACAAATCGAGCAACCTGAACAAGTCATGTGCATTGGACAATTTAGGCAAAATGAGGAACTGAATGAGCTGAGAGAGTTGACGAGGCAAGTAGACAATCAGGTCACCTGATAGTACACGCAGACCAATTGAACCGGGTTGGCAAGACAGAATATTTTTTTGTAGAGATATTAGTAATGGGATGACTGTTCCTTGTCTATTAGTTAGGATTCTTACACTATTCCAGTCTCTAGGATAACTATCTCATTACTTGTCGATCCTATCCCATGAACAAACCACAAGTTATTTACGGAATGAAATGTAAAAACATTGAATATCATTGAAATCTGCTACTATTTTTAACATTTCATGAGAGAACTGGCAAACAACTCAACTATTGTCCTGGAAACAGGGCTGACAAAAATCTTCAGGAAATTGAGCAGATTATGACACATTGGGACAGATAATGTTCATTGATTCATGCAAAAAGGTAACTCAAATTAAGAGCACATTTAATCAATTGATACAACTTTGCAATGTATAAGGGATATATACCTTCTTTGAGAAAGCAGCAAAAGGATTTATATCATCCTCGTACATTTTCTTATACTTGGACTCAACATCAGAATTACCTGTTTCAATGTCTTCTGAATACTGAAAAAGAACATAACAAAATGAAAGGTCACTGCTAGGTACTGATGCACATAAAACTTGGAAGCTCAAGGAAAAATGTGTCAGAACCTTCTTAGGGCGCTTTTCAATATTGTAATCTTGAACATAGCGGATCTTGCCATAAAGTTTTACATTATCAGCCTTAGTATTTTCCAGTTCTACGACCAGCGTCCCCATCTTCTCCTTCAATTGCCTCACTTCCTGATACATTATAAAAAATAATGAAGCAAGCACCCAAAGATAGAAAACATAATTTCCATTTGGTACTGTAAGATCGCATGCCTCTTCTGATGCTCGTAAGCGTGTTCTGAAACGGTCACGCTGATTACATATGACCTTGAGCATCGAACTTTGGTCTTGATCGGAACCTGTGAATCTGTGATCTGCACCCTGAGATGGTATATGATATGAGCAATGATTGATTACAATATCAATAATTCTGATTCCTACATATTCATTAGGACAGAATATCATTACAACCAATAGTTATCTCTTTAAAAAAACGTCAACATGGTATTCTTTTTCACTCTTAACAAGATATGCATTTGAGTTAAAAATCCCCAGGCTAGAGATAAAATAATTGGGTAGCACCTAGTAAGATATACTCAAATAAAAGTCTAAACTTCCAGACCATCGACAGAATAGGTACACCATAAAGATAATTTCCAGTTTTATATATAAAAAGCATCCAAAGAAAAAACAGGCTATATTGACTTGATATCAAGTCAACTGCTAACACATACTGGAAAATCACCTCAGATACATCATTTGAGCCAACTTCCTGAATATCCCAATCATTAAGTGATCCTCTTCGTTCAGTAGAATTATAACCCTGCAACAAGTTTTTTATAAAAAAAATATCAAATACAATTTTAGTAAAAAAACGTATAATACTCAGAAATTTCATCATGTTACTAAACAAATAAAATATAGAAATCTAGGTCTAGAATATAAGCTAATTTAATAACAAGAACAGTATAAGGGCACTTGCAGCATCCAAAAGCAATGCAGTCAGTACCTTTAAAATATCATCTTCCAGTTTTGTAATAAGCTTTTGTTGTTCATCCACCTTGGCAGTAAGGTCTGCAATCTTAGCTTCAGCAGCTTCTAGAAGACTAGATTTCTCTGATATTTTGACCTTAGAACATATTTTTTTTAACAGAAGGTATAAAATTTAGCATAAACAAGGAGTAGAAAAATTAAAAACTAGGAAGCTCCAAACAAAGAGCAAAAAAATGTTATGATGTTTCTAACTGTTAGATTCATCAAGAGAAACATTCAACAGAACAAATACTATGAATTAAATATACGAAAGCCACTTCAGACCTTCAATTGTGTTAGCTCATGCTCCATCTTGCGGTTTTTGTCAAGTAAAAGAGACTCAAGCTTGCTCATTTCTTCACCAGTACTAGCTAGTTCCCAATCTTCAGCTTCAATGGAATTATATCCAACTGCCTGAAGAAAAAAAAAAGAAATGTGAAAATTTAGATAACAGAAATAATATATATCTGAAATTCAAAAGAAGAAAATTGCATCCACTAGCAGAGTCATTTCAAAGGTGGTGAAATAGAGAAGAAAATCTTTGCTTGATCTAAGTAATTCACACTAAAATAAGATCGCAAACATTCAGCTTTCCCACTTTTCCAGTCTGATAAAAAGAATGAAATATGGTCATAATTTTAAATAGAGCTCTAGTACACAGAAATCAAATATTAATTTTGTGTATAAAGTCCAGTTACATGATGCAATCAAGCTTAAGTGATAAATGTCAAGGCTTTTATCAATATTTATCATGAGGCAAAATTTTCTTCTGGCCAATTTGTCTGGTAAAAGAAATCAAGCTTGCTCATCTATTCACAAGCTTAAGTTTTTGTAGAAATGAGTTCCGCTGACTTAATTCATTACTGACCATATCCTATATCAACGAACAAGCTAATGCATTTGTTTCAACTTTTTTTTGAGAAACCAAATTCTATTGCTGAATGCATTGTGCCTGTTAGTAGTTCACTCAAGTAGGACTGTGACTTAATAAATTGTAATTATGTTAAATCATATATATGAAATAGTCACAATAAGGGCAAATTGTAAATAATATTGTGACACAGGCTATCTGAAACAATCTTGTAAGAATAAAAAGGTTATCTTTAGGATCATTACTAACCAAACCAACTTGAGAGCAAAGCATTGAAAATGGACCTTTGAAATCACTGTTGCATTGGTATGGAATAACACCATATGTACACTTAATAGGATAAGTGAAATTTGTAGCATTGAACCGTACCATCAAAAATCCTCCAATGGACTAACTACAAGTATGCTAAATTATCTCTCTTAATAATTACACTAGGAGCAAAGCATGGCTAAATACATCATCAAGTAGGAGCAAACTACTGAGAATAAAGAAAGGAAGGATGTAGATGAACTGAAATAACCACTAACTAAATACTTAAGTGGATCTTCAAAA
Organism: Kaempferia galanga; assembly: GCA_037974795.1. Lineage (NCBI taxonomy): Eukaryota > Viridiplantae > Streptophyta > Magnoliopsida > Zingiberales > Zingiberaceae > Kaempferia > Kaempferia galanga. The sequence continues at coordinate 2,089,963 of JBBPFP010000095.1, read as the reverse complement.
GTATAGTTACATTGCAAAATTGTTTAAGCATGGCTTTTGAGTATGCAGTATAAAACAGTATAGAGGAATCCAAAAGAAGAATGCATCTACACAAATGTCAAGAAGGTGAATCAAATGGCCAATTGCATTTTATGGACCTGAAGAATTTTGACTTTTTTACGCAGATCATCAACTAATCTTGTGGTTGGTCTTTCTTGAAGTTCTCTTCTTATCTCCAAAAGTGCACTATCCTGTAAGAAAATGGAGAAATATAGATTTGGAACTGCAAATATTGCTATTTTATCAAATCTAATTGTGTTAATAAAGGATGTGATAGCTTTAAACATGTCCAAGATCATATTGTTGTGCTGGGAAATTGTGATAAAATTTTAATCGAACTATAATTGTTGGTCATCTCAAATGCCAAAATGTTGCGACTTATATTTCATATCATCGTATAAAAAATTAGGTATAAACAAAGAACTGAAACCTTTTCATTGATTAGTGCATTCAACTTCTTTATCTCATTCAAATGCTGCTCCCTCTCGTTTAATAATGTGGATTCCATATTATGAAGCTCCATATTCAACTCAGAGATTATTTTCTCCTTTGCATTCAAGGAGCTCTCCAACATAATGTTCATCTCCACATCACTACAACAGATGCATTAAAAAAAAAGAATTGAATAGTAACCAGGGGAAAAATGACAACATCTAATAAGAATTCATCAATTATGAATGGGTGCAACAGTTGCAAATGTCAAGGAATTTAATTTACGCTAATTGGAAAAAAGGAATTGAACAAAATATTTTTAACATACCAATAAAAAGTTCTATAGATCTTCATCTACACATAAAAGGAATTACAAAATACAGGAATGAAATATAAAAAAACTAAAGATCAAAGATCAGTCTAGCCCTAGGTAGGCTTAACATCTAAGCATGCAAATTACTATGTAGCTTGAACATTACTGAAACATTGTAAATGCTGCAATGAACACTTGAACTCAACCAAATAGTCTAGGACTTATCAATCAGATAATTACAACTTTCAATTGTTGTCTTTGTACCGATTGGTGCAGAAATCTTTGTCTATTTTGTAATAAATACAGTATAAAACCTTTTCTTGTCTTCATTGGTTTCGTCTGTTGATTGCACCTGGGAACGCAGAAGTCCCTGCACAAAAAGTAACAGTAAAGAACTATAAAGTAACTTGGCAGAAAAATAAAAATTAAATAAGTGATACAGAGAATATAAGAAATACAAATAAACTGAAAATCTCTGTAGACAAGCTTCATATTGAAAAGAGAGAAAAATTCAAAAGTGAACTCCAAGTTTGACAACTAAGCAATGTACAAGGAGTTCAATAGGATCTCATGGTGCTATCACTCGTGAATATATAGAGAAAGATATTTCAATGTGTTCTTGACCTAGACAAGGCTGACTCCAGAATGTTGGAACAATACAGCTAGGCTGTTGTTGTCATTGATTCTTCAATATGTCCTGCTGAAAATTAAGCTACAGAGAGCAATTAAGGAAATTTGTGTGGCCAACCTAAAAGAAATTTGCTTTTCTGTAGTTGGAGAATTGATATAAAAAATACTATTTCCAGGGAGAAATTTAGTGTTGCCCCAATAAATGATAAAAATAAGTGGAGATAGTACAAACATGCTAGAAGGAGACCAATAGATTCTAAACTGAACCAATTATATTGGAAGGTGTAAGGTGTAGAGAGAGGTCAATGGAAAACCTAGTTAATGGATGAAAAAAGAGATTTTAATTGATTTAAACACTAATGATTTAGCCGTGCAAAGAGTTCAATGGAGGGAAAAGACATACACACGATGATGACAATGGTATCTAATTGGAATATTAAGCTACAACAGAGACACGGCAAGCACTAGCATACAGGAGAAGAAATAAGTCTTCATAAGCATAAAAAGTTACATAAAAGCTAGATTTTTATAAAATAAATCATCAAAGACACAGAAGTAGTACATACTCAACCAAACTCTTTAAGACAAAATTGGAATAGAATGAAAATAAGTAATGAAGAAATAGAAACCTTCTCCCTCTCCAGACTAAGTAGCCGAGTTTGAGCACGTTCAACTTCATCCATTAAGAGATTTACCTCAGCTTCCTTCGCAGCACTTTCTTCCTCTACAGAAGAACTGAAGTTAATATGACTTCCGGGATCTTACATGTAACTGACAGCAACATCTACATTTGTTGCAGAAATCATCTAGGTCCCTAGAAAAAATAGAGGTAATTGTAAACATGCTACCTGATTGAGTGCGAAGTTCAAACAACTGGCTTTGGGCAATCTCATGCAATTTCTGCATATTGATCACGCTTTCCTTGGCCTGCCTTAGCTGATCCTGCATCAAGAGTTCCCTGAAAAAAACAAAGATAGGATAATGAAGTGGTCAACACTAAATCTAGTAAAACCATGAAACATTTTTGGTATTTGGACATTTCATTTATCTTCTTTTGTCTGTGTTAGGACATCCCATACTCCAGCATCAACTCGAATCGGCACTCCAATCAGAACACTAGCATGCCATTCAGGAAATGCAAAAATATTTGGAAACAACTATGTTGGACATCTAGATCCATGCCTTTGTTGGATATTCATACCCAAGTTTGAGAAATATAGCAGGATAGCATGTTGAGTTTTCAAAGTAATTATCAGCATAAGTACCTTTCTTTGAGGACTTCTAGAGTTTTCTGATTTTCTTCAGCCAGACTGCGTTGCTTGATTTCAACAATCTCTCTTACTTTTTCTTCCATCTAAAAATTCAATGGAACAAAAAAATGTACAAGATACAAAATCATCAGGTTGTGTAAAGTGGAAGCTGTAAGAAGTAAGTAAGGAGTAAGAGACAAACATAACAAAAAATGGTTTGATTTATTGATTTATTTATTTATTGTGATATAGCTTTACAAAGAGCAATATGGGAGAATGTGCCCATGTACACAACCTAAATAGTTGAGATAAATGCATCTAGATGATGATGATACTAAATCATATGCCATAAAAGAGGTTAGTGTTTTAAAAAGTAGCTTTCTTTGATCTCCTAGGAATTTTAGACTAGGATTGAATTGCATATACAATATGCAATCCATTTAGGCATTTGGATAGCAAGGTGAAGCAAGTTGGTGTTTCTTGTGAGCTAGGGGGTTGTCTATGGAGTGAAAAGAAGGATGACCTGAAGATCAAGAACTTAATAAGAACATTTGTGATGATCTTTCTCCACTAAAGAAGAGAAATTGAATTTGAATTACTAAAGTAAGTTTTTGAAAGGGTGGGCAGCACATAATTTTTAAGTGTTAAATATTTGTTTTGCAAGTGATAAACAATTCACATATTAATTACAAACATTATATTTTAAATATAGCCTATTCTACATTGTTATTGAATTTTATATCGTACGATTGACACCTTTTATGTCGATTTATTGGACTGGATGACAATTTGTATATTTGTTGGATGTATGCCAACCATTTTTATCAATACAAATATTTCTAGTACCAACCACAAACACCCTAATATAAATTCTCTATGTTGCATGTGCAGTGCACCATGCAATGGGCCAATCACTTGCTACTTCGAAATGCCTTTTAAAGCTTTGATAAAGGAATCCAGCTGTATGATCAAGTCTATTAAAGTGCAGATCAGTTCCATATTCAACTATGCACTGGATTTGGTTAAGACTAGTAAATTGGTAGGTCAACCTCTAAACCTTGTGTAGTGCATCAAGTGCATAATGCAACAATGGCAATCCAAATTTCTATCAAACTTATCCTCATTTGAATATTAACTTAAAGTGTATGTAAAGAAATAAAAATTCATAACTATAAACTAACTGAGCCAGTTGCCTATGGGTGTCCTGGCCTGTAGCGACCAAGGATTAAAATAATTCCTCTTCTACATTGTTGATTATATCCAAATTGAACTTAAGCTACACAATAAAGTGATAAATTAACTCAATCGTGCTATTAAAACACAAAAAGATGAATAGAACAAAAAGAAAACCTTAGCAAGAAACAAACAACAGCTAAACAAGAAAAGGAAATGCAGGAAACTATGCAAGGTAATGCAATTGTGCTAACCTGTTGCTCTAATTGGCGATTTCTCTCCTCGAGTCTTCTAATTGTAGCTTGTTGGTTCCTCAGATGAGTGGCTTCAGACCGATACTCTTCGAGTTCAAGCTTCATTTTTCGATTCTCAGACTCTATTTCTGACAACTTTTGGTCTTGATCCTAATAAGAAAGCAATATAACCAAGACTGCCGTGAACAATAGAATAGGTTGCAAATGAACTACAATCTTTCAGCCAGTATACGATCCAGAGATGTAGAAGTTACACGACATGATTTCCTAAGGAATCAAGCTTATGCTATCAGGGAAAAAAATAAGGAAATGAAGTGAAAGCAAAGGATATCAAAAGAAGAAAGAGGACAGAACAACAGAGTCATTGATGAAAAAGGAGCTTACAGCAATAGATGCAAGAGCTGGATAAGGATCTGGAGCTTCATAAAGTTTCTGATAGATGTTAAGGAATGAATTTTCACCAAATTTTGCCCTCTTTGTTAGATTGTCGACTTCTTCTTGATAACTCTTAAGCAAGGAGTTAAACAAATTCAGCTTATCATCTGCAGATGCTTTCTTAAAATCTGTAAATTAAACAAAAAAATACGCATATATGGCGTAGATAAGTATCAGAAACTAGAAAATTTTCCCAAGTTAAAGTTTTGTTACTAGAGAACTGTTCTTTGACAAAGAACTTAAAGTCAAGGGTAGTGATGCAGTGGATAACTATCAATTTCATCGATTCGCACACGAATACCAAAATCGACTATCGAATCTGTTGCAAATATCGGAAACGAACTTCTAAACATGTTGATTCGCACACGAATAGCAGGAAATAGGTATCCAAAAACTAAACAAAGCTTTGGGAAAAGAACGGCGTGGCCGAAATATTATTGATCAAAAACTGCCTTTTACAACTAAACAGAATGTTTATATAGACCCCAACCCTAAATATGCAAAGGAAAGAAATATTGACAGAAAGGAAGAATTCTAAACATACTAAAAATACAAAATATCCTAAACGGACTTAAAAATCCAAAAATATAAAAAATAGAAATTAACAAAAATAGCCAAATACCAACTCGATAAAAAAAATAAAAAGATATAAATTGTTTCCTTAATTTGCTCTTCTGTCTACATCAAGTAGCCATCCTCAACGTGTCATCATAAAGAAGAAAAGATCGTGATCAGATGCAATGGTGCATAATTTAGAAAATAAAAGTAGATATTTTTTTTCTTTTTCATAGCAAAAGCTTGTCTTACTAACCACTATGCTAGACCGACCAGATGCTAAGAGCATGCATAACATTCTCTGCCACAATGCTTGCAGTTGCAGCATTACACATATGGCAGGAACATATTATGATGATCAAGTAAATACAAATAATTGGTTTGATATATAGCATACCACGAGTACTCTCAGCAAGCTTCCGTCTATTCTTCTGACTAACTTCCTGGTTTTCAGCAATCTTTAGCCCTTGTTCATCAAGCCCACTTCTTTCCTTTTCTAGATCAAAATCTGTCACAAAATAATATGCCACATAGGCAGATAAAAACTCAACTTTCAGTCTCAAAATTACCTAGAAAAACAGAACAACACAGAGCTAGCTATCAAAAGAAAAGTAGCAACAATAAAACTACAAACAGCTTAGAAGAAAACTTCAAAAGTATATATGCATATGCATTATTCTTACAATATTGCATTATACAATTTGTAAGCAATGGCCATAATTGAAAGAAAGTTTGAGATGAACATGACAAACTTCAGTATTTTAAAAATATATTGGTTTAACAAAAGTGACCAAACAGTTAATCAAAACTTAAGAGAGACCAGTTGTCATTTCACATAGAATAACCATCTATTTTTTGAAGCAAAAATTCACAATTATAAAAGTGATGATTGATAAATAAAAAATATGAAACAGGTCAATCCTAAATTCTGGAAAACCATGTTTTATATAAAGCAAGGGAAATCAGGCACTTTTAATTAACAATTATTTCTTTGTATTGAAAGCTCAACGCCATGAGGTATGAGAAATTTAATTAATTACTAGGACTTTTAGTAATGAATGTAATTTAGGGTCTTTCCATTGCTATCAATTAATAGTGGGAAGTTTCTATGTTAAATGGATGTATGCAGGCATCATGTGTAATGTTTAAAGCAGTCGACTTGTAAGAATTTAAAGAATTATTATATATCCATTCTTTTCCATCTCCTTCCTGATATATAGAAAAGCACTATTACCATATCTACTTCCTATGCTTGCTCCCTCTTCCTCTTCTCTTCTTGGTTCTAGTTTGCTCCTTCCTCTACTTCTTCCTAATCCTAGTTCTATGTTTTGCCCCTCCAAACTCCTTACATCAAGCTCTTTTTCTTTTCTTTTCTTTTTCTTCATAGTGCTTTATTACTTTTCAAGAAAGTATCCTTGAACAAACACCTCCATAAGATCCCTTTGCACTTTTCATTACTTCAATGCAATCTGTCAACAATCAATCCTTGAGACAAGAAAAGGATGCTATCCTTCCATCTGCTATTAAAGCATGGTTTGTCTTGTGCATACAAGTCATGCTTCCAACTGACCAACATCACTTATAAAAATTACATTTAAATAGTCAGATTCTCTTTGTGCCTACCATCAATTTACGATATGCAAACAATCACCGCTCAAAGAACTTGGCATGATTTCATCAAACCTTTGGAAAGTTAAATTAGAAGATTTCATAGAACATTTGTAATTCTAACTGTGTAATTTATACTTTGAATTTCAGATCAAATTAAATATCACAACTATATATCAACTTGATTTGGTCAGAGTCAAGTTTTTTTAGTATGGGAAAATGTTGCATTAAAGATATCATTACTAGGATTAATGAAATGTAAGGCAGCTCCTTTACTAGTGTGTGTTTCATCAGTTCAGCAGTAGATTCTATGCCAAGTGCCTATATACCAAATATCATATTCATGTTCAATCTTAAGAAGTCTAACCGTTACAATTTAAACAAATATCTTCGTTCTCTCCCATTTCTTCGTTCTCTCCCACTTCCTCCCTTATCATTTCTAAATTTGATATTATATTAATTCCGAAAAAAAAACACTAACTAGAAATTAAACATTGGTTGGATTTCATGCAAGGCAAGTAGGGAAAAAATGGGATAGAACATTAAAAGAAATGGATTTCAAGCAAGGCAATCGGGGCAAAAATGTGGTGGAGCACAAAAATCTCCCCTTCTACAGCCACCAGGTTTCAGATTTCAATTTACTTCTCATCCCCGAGGATGATGCAAATGGGTTGAAGCAGGGCAATCCAGATGGGTTGGTGTGAATATTCACTAAGGTGGGGAAAATTAAATCATTAAATGTTCCTCTTCCTTCAACAGAACGCACAAAATAGCAGGATCTACTTGGTCGAGAAACACCTTAGTTACGCTGAGACATCCTTAAACTGACACAATGAAAGAAGTGAAATTATATTGGACCTGCCAAACAAATCTAAGAATGACAGCGTTTATCTTCAAAGAAATCAAACAAAATTCCAGATTACAAAAGCACAACATGAACAGAAACGATCGTATTAAGTTTCAAAATAAAACCCTGCTACTGTCCTCATCGATAGTATAAGGCGTTTGGCATTGACAGGCACCGACCGGATAGATTTTCAACAGGAATAAATCATCAAAACTCAAATAACTCTATCGCCAACTTAAATGCAAATTTCCACGAGAGGGAGCAAATGGAGAGAGCGAGAGGTACCTCTCCAGAAGCTGCAGACGACGTTGATAGACGACGGCAAAGCGCTGCCTCTGTCTCTCTCGAGACCGGGTTGACTCGCCTCCATGGACGGTGCCGGTGGCGGTGTCGAAGGTGGTGCCGCAGAGATCAGATCTGAGACTCGAGCTCTCGCATTGGGTTTCCTTCACCTCGCTCTAGTTTCTGATTATAATTAACGTAGAGAGAGGGCGAGGGGACTAAAATTAGGGCGAGCCGGAGTGGACCGGCCACCGACTCGAGTAGTTCACGTGACTGCGAACTGCATCAGATGGACGGCTGCGATTCCACTTCGTTAAATCAGTTCATTAGACGAACCAGTTTGATTCCGGCGGTCCGAATCAAACGTGGATTTGAATCCAGTCGATCAAGTCGCTGCAAAATGCAACTGTGTCACGTGATGATCACGTGACAGCGACATGGGCGGGACAACCAGAGATCCTCTAGATCACAATCCCTTGATCAGATCCAAAGGTTGATGTGCACTGATCCAGGAATTTATAGTCCAGAGGATCTTTACTCGGGCGGGACCGAGGGTGTGTCATCAAGTTCATTTTCCATCGTAGCCCTATCATATTTTATATTTTACAACGAAGCCCCTCTCTCTCCCTATTTCTTTTGATTCACTCGCTTCCGGCTCTTCGACTATAATACAGTGATAAGGGTGCTCAATTATTGCCAAGATACCTACGATTCGATACCCAACTACGATACATTTGTAGAGTTTTTTCCTCTAAATAAGACTCGTAACTAAGGGATGTTAGGTTGGCTCCCGCGAATACTTCCTGATTTACTTTAGTGATCAATGAAAAACTTGTGTTGGGTGGAACTAGTCACCCAGTCTCGATTTAGTGGCCTTAAAGTCTAGTATCCTTTAATTGTTGTGAATTTAAAAAAAAAAATTCTTATAAATATACACCATGAGACGGCAATACTACAATGACGTTGATACCCTGATCGACCACATTAAAATTACAATCACTGTAAGTTTTTCCAAGTTTATATATATTAACTAATGTGTATATTTTCCATTTTTTTTAAATGAAAAAAAAAAACACATTTGGATTTTGCCAGATAAATTATGTCCGTCAATGGAACACATGCAGGGACAAATCAGTGACTTGTGATGACGAGTAAGATTATTCTCACATAATTGGCATACTAATGAATCCTGAAGCAATTACACTATAAAAAAAATGTATTCTGCAACAAATTTAGGGATGAATTTTGAAAATTTTTTCATTGCAAAAAGTATTGCGACGAAATTTGGGACGAAAAATTTTTCATCCCAAACCTTTCGTTCCCAAAGTTGGCAACGAAAAAATGAAAATTCGTTGCAAAAGTTTAGCAACGAATCGCATTTTTATCGCAAAATTTGTTGGAAATTTAGCGACAAAAATGGAATTTGTCGCCAAATTTTCGGAACGAAAAAAAAAATTTCGTTGCAATTCGACAAATTTTCGGAACGAAAAAAAAATTCTTTGCAAAAATTTGCAACGAATAAGTTATTTGTCACCAAATTTATTGGAAATATTGCAACAAAACTAAAAATTATCGCAAACTTTTTGCAACAAATAATAAATTTCATTGCAAATTTAGCAACGAATAATGTATTTGTCGCTAAATATGTTGAAAATTTTGCAACAAAAATAAAATTTGTCGCAAAATTTTTGCAACGAAAATTTTGTCGCAAAATTTTTGCAACGAAAATTTTGTCGCAAAATTTTTGCAACGAATAATAATTTTCGTTGCAAACTTTAGCAACGAATAATGTATTTGTCGCCAAATATGTTGAAAATTTTGCAACAAAAAGATAAAATTGTTGCAAACTTTTTGCAACGAATGCTAATATTCGTTGCAAAATTTAGCAACAAAATAAAATTTGTTACCAAATTCGTCCCAGATTTGGGGACGAATCTGTGAATTCGTTCCAAAATTTGGGATGAATTTGGGAACAAAAAAGTTTTGTCCCTAAATTTGGGACGAATTTAGGGACGAATATTAGAGATTTGTCCCAAATTCTAGGACAAATTTAGGGTCAAAAAATTATGGGACAAATATTTTTCGTCGCCAAATTCGTCCATAATTTGCAGAATTCCAACCACTTTATTTTATTACCTCAACATATCATATTAATACAATATAATTTACACATTTACAAACAAAACATATTAGACATCAGATATAATACATTCAACTTAACAACACACATCCTAAATTACATTTCACACAAATATTCGAGTTTCATTATATGTCCAAAGTTTCAAAACAACATATTTTAATATCCAAAATTTCAATACATGTCCGAAGTTTCAAAACACATACAACAATCATAATATAATGTCTACAAGTCCAAAGCACACCAACATCTTATGCTACAAAAGGCTTCTCAATCCATTCTTCGTTTCCTGCATCAAAATAAAAAAATAAAACAGTTCATCCATAACAAGAAAGATAATGTTTTGGTTTACATGATATTATTAATAGACTGTATCTAGATGAATCTAAAAGCTTTCTATAGTATTTCAATACTTGGATTACGAGGTTTAATTAAAGTTGTCTTCTGGTTTACATGATATTTCTAAAGTATCTACATATTAAAAAGAGTGAAGATAAGTACACTAAAGAATAATATCTATATCCACTATAGCGTTGTACACATTTAATTAATTTTAAATTTGATATTCATCTTAATTTAAGTGTCACATGCACTTCAATCTAACTATAGTGTCGATATTTTTATAAGTCTCATGATTTAATATTAACAAATATATAATCAAGTGTGGCGTTATAATAGAAATAGAATATAAATAGTTGAATGAATAAAATAAACGAGTATTCAACAAAATTAAAAAAAATACTTACTTGGTCTTCTGACGTAGATTTTGCCTCACCATACCTGTTAAAAATAAAGTAACAATATTAATAAAAGATATACTATTAGAAGGTTCTAAAAAAATTCAAGGAATCATGTGTAAAAACACTAATTATGAGACAGATAACAATCATACATAATTAAAATTATGAATAATCATCACCATCACCACCATCGTCATTGCCATTGCTGCCACCATCATCACCAAAATGAGGAGGAAAAGCGGAGCTCAACTGAAGGTGTTGCAATATTAAATGTTGTTGTCGGTGCAACTCATTAATTTCTTGATCCCTTTGAGCCATATCTTGATCCCTTTGCGCCCTTTCTTGTGTCCTTTCTTCATCTCTTTGGAATAATATTCCCTTCAGATGAGTAACCTCTTCTGTAAAGCTATTAATTTGGGTCGAAAATGCTGCTGATGGATAGAAGAAGATGTGCCATCTAGTCTTTGGGTTCTACTCAAGGAACCTATTCCCAATAACCTTCCCCCTTTTAGTTCTCCACTGGCCTCAAGCCATAAGCTTAGATTATTCCCAACAGAGGACTTAGACCCCTCTGTATCGGCATTACCTTGTGATGTATGGGTTAACTCGAGTTCATCGTTTCTTTCTTGTATTTTAAAATGTATATCATATTAATTAGATATAATATATACAAAATAACTAACTAATAAAATATAAATTACAAATTAAGATCAAATAAAAAAATTACCAACCTTGATTGCTTTTGCGCTCTCCCCACTCCAAGTATTATCTTTTTTTTTTAAAGTGAGGGTAAAAGTATTAATAAAAGCAAACTCCTTCCCCATCTCCTTAGTCAATAAAATTACGGTTAGAAATAATAAAATAATTTGTTATAGAAGTCAAAATTGTTGAAAGAGTTAAAAAAATACCAATCTCCGTCTATGCTCATCTATGTTAATGGAGCCTCCCACAAATATCGCAAATAACTCTCCAAAATTGTAAGATCTGTAACGCCCGCTCTTATCTGCTACCCAGGGCGTCGTTACTTTACTTGACTTACTATTCTTACATAATTTCATGCATGAAAATTTTTTTCTTTTAAACATAGTGCGGAAAATCATAAAACAATTC
>JBBPFP010000095.1:2017664-2028425 GCA_037974795.1 Kaempferia galanga | reverse complement strand
TCCCTGCCATATCTTTGCCCTTCTTTTTTTAATTTTATTCCTTTCCTTTTTCACTTTCATATTGCAATAGTAGAGGAAGAGAGGGCAATATGATACAGAGGTGAACTGGTGCTTTAGTTATGCGGAACAGTTTCATTCTTAAACTATAACTCAAATGAGCCAACAATTTCCATGTATAACTGCATTCATCAGTCCCTTTTAGAGGCTAACAGAACCCACCTATTTGTAGTTGTGGGTCACTGGCCTAGATCAGCTTTGCTTGCTTCAATTGATATGGATAAGGCAGATGGTTAGTTCACATGTGATTGAATCTTCTTTCCTTCCCATATCATCTTTAATTCTAAAAACATGACTATCACTGAGGTTAAATGTGTTCCTTGGAAATTATGTTGTCTCACTTAACCTTGAAAGGAATAGGTCTCTAAACAGTCAAATGTTGATAAGGCGTAAGTACTGACTGTTACTTAGTGCAGACTTCCATGAGTTACTAAGAATTAATTGTTTAGAAAACAGGAAAGATCTTCACTTTGTTGTTCTTATACTATTTTTTTTTTTTTTCATAATCACTTCCATAATATTGACTTTAGTTCTGTTACCTTGACAGATATCAAATGCTGGAGAAGGTAATTGTCCACTCAATAGCATCCCAACTACTAAGGATGGGAATGTTGATTGGTCACAGGTTTGTTATGAAATTCTTCTGACATGTTAAAAAGAATCTATTTTATACAAGTGTATGCTATTTCATAGAACAAATAAACAATTTCCTTGTCATGGTTAGCTTTCAAATAGAGAAGGATTGACATCTTGAATTGATAAGTACATCTTTCAGATGATAACAGCCTATCACTTCCATGTTTAGATAATCAATCAAACATTATAAATAATAAATATTCTAATACAAATATGAAAAGAATTTATGTCATGGCTTGAAATTTTGTGGTTGGAACACTGTTATGGTACCAAAACAGTATCATTATGACATTGTAGTCAAATACCAAAACTTTGTCATGACTTGAGAATTTGAATCTTAGTTTATACATAATTAGAAATTAGAATTCTTTAGTTTTTTCAGTGTTTATCTTCTTTTTAGTTTCCCTCAGTGTACGTTGCTTCAATGAAATGGGTATGTTGCCCTTGTTTGATTAATCATGAGTGAAGCTCAGTTGTGGGTGAGTTGCAAACAACATACATGTCGAAATAAAAATAAACTGCTTTCTCCAGAATTTGAACTTTGTTGCTGGGTAACACTTTGTGAGGTGCAATAGCCAAGGAGTGGCTGGTAAATGTAACTGCCTAAGAGGCTATAATGAAGAAATTATGGATCATGGATACAGCATATGCCTTGATCCATGTTATAATGAAGAATTCGAGCTTTGGCTGCATGTTTCTCATATTTTGCTTCAATTTTAATTTTGTCTTGTGCAAAATTTGCTTGAATCATGGTGCTAACTTTCTTCTACTGATACTAGGACTTCTTTGGCAAACCGGCATTCTTGACAGTATCTGGCCAACTCAATGCTGAAACATATGCTACTGCTCTCTCTGATGTAGGTGTTTCTTCCTCTTTGTTAACTTTATAAATGGCAATATATTTTGAGTGATACTTGTACTTTATTTATCTCTATTGCCATATACCTAATTGATTGATTGTTAACCATGCTGATCACTTAGGTATACACGTTTGGCCCTACTTTCAGAGCTGAAAATTCGAACACTTCAAGACACTTGGCTGAATTTTGGGTACTTATGTTCCTTATTTCATCATGATGTGCGATCCAAATTACAGCCAAAATTCCCTTAAAATCTCAAACTCTGCTAAGTTTTTCTTCTCTTTTTTTCTCTAGATGATTGAACCTGAGCTTGCCTTTGCGGATCTGAATGATGACATGGCTTGTGCTACTGCATATCTCCAGTATGTAGTAGGTTTCTTCTTTGAATTTTGTCATCTATTTTCTATTTGTGCAAATTTTTTTTATATGCTAAAAAAAATGAAATAAACATTTTATATATTTGTTAATGGTATGCTTTGCAGGTGAAATATATCCTTGAGAATTGCAAGGAAGACATGGATTTCTTTAATACATGGATTGAGAAAGGAATAATTGATAGATTGAAGGCATACTCTGTCTAACCACTTTTTATTACTCTTCCTTCAAATTACACGTATAGTTATCATATTGATTTGATAGCACTAGAGTAATCCCACAGATATCATAACCTGGTGTTTCTTTGCCTTTTACTCTTAATTTTTCACAGGATGTGGTTGAGAAAGACTTCATTCAATTGACATACTCTGATGCTGTTGAACTTCTACTTAATGCCAAAAAGAAATTTGAATTCCCGGTAACATATCGATGTGTATCTATAACATTTTAGTTTGTGGCAAAGGAAGGGCATTAGTTTAGATGGCTATAATGTGAACGGATTTATCTACTTGCATTTACTACCATTTTCCCCCAACTTTTCTGTATACTTCGCTCTGCTAACATCTGTTTTTAGGGCTTTGCCAATTAACTAAATTATTTGATGTATTTTACTCTTCATTGCACACATGCAAACCTTAAAGATACAATTGGTTATTGTCTGAAAATTTCTCATCTATTTTCGTTGGAAATGCTTAAATAAGCTAGCAATATTTCCTGTTATATTTCCTAGAATTTTTTTTGGAAAATTTTTGTTAATCATAGGAAGTTTGTGTATAGGGAATCACTTTTTTCCGTCTCCCTATATTGCTCTTTATTCTTTTATTTTTAAACTACATTTTATTGGATGATAACACTAGTGTCTAATTTGCAGCTAGTAGTTTCACTGTATTCTTCCTTGCTGTTTTTGTTTATGTGCAGTGACTCCTAGAAAATGGGATTTTCTTCTAAATCCGTTTGATAAAAGCTAATAGCAGATTTACTGTTACATAAGATATATTGATTTTTTGTCAGATAACCTGGGTCATGGGTCTTCATCTTTCATAGGTAAAATGGGGTCTGGATTTGCAAAGTGAGCATGAAAGATACATCACTGAAATTGTTTTTGGTGGCCGCCCAGTAATAATAAGAGATTATCCTAAGGTGTGCATTCGATTTGCTCTCATGTATACAAGTTAGAGATGAAATGAAGAAACTAATCTCTATTCTCATTCACTTTTGGTTAGGAAATTAAAGCATTTTATATGCGTCAAAATGATGATGGGAAGACAGTTGCTGCTATGGATCTGCTGGTTCCCAGGGTATCTTTTCATAGACCATGGCTGATTCGGTTTGAGCATGTTTCATGACCTTCCTTTGAGGACGTAAAGCATGCTAAATTTTCATTCTAGTAATTCATGAACTACTGACGTTGATTGTGCATTAAAAATCCAACAGACCTAAGTGTAAATAGAGGAGAATGAAGGTCTGTTAGCAGATATAGGTAAGTTGATGTTGACACGGAATTTGTCTACTATCCACAAGGACCACCCAACTAACTAATTCACATAAGAAAGATGAACATCTTTGGAAATTCTGGTTGTGCAATGAAGGTGCAAACTACAAGTCATTATAGGCTTATTAAGCCTTAATGGATGGCTGTGTATCCCAGTTGTTTTGAGTTGTCATAGTTGCTTCATGCACTATAGTATGAGTTGGTAAATAACTGTTAACCCTCCCCTTCCTTAATTTGATTCCTGAAAATCTATAACAGTTCCATATAAAAAGTGTCAAAACATTTTACAATCTATAACAGTTTTATATAAAGGGTGTCAAAATATTTTACACTTTGACATTTCATGGATAAGTGTGGTATGCTTCATATTTCAGGTTCCTTTTTTAAGACTCAATACATTTGCCTGAACATCAATACGGTTAAAAAAGAGGACAAAGTCAGAGAGGGAGTGGAAGGGAGATAGTGATAATCTGGATCTGTTTAAGAAAGTTAATCCATTTTATCTATGGGAAAGAGTTTGGAAGAGGCATAGATTGACTATGTATGATTCCAAATCACCTTATCAAAGAAAACTTGAGAATGGTCTCACTAAAAATAAAAGGGAAAAGATCAAAGAAAATAATGTTGCTACTTCCTTTCACTGTCAATTCATTGATAATGGTCTATGTTACTGCCTTTGCATATTTGGTGCTTCACTTTACTGCATAAATACAGTCATAGGTAGTCAATATTCAATTAGTCTACCACACTATCTCATGCTAATTTATTAATTTAGTTCAGCTTTATGCTTTAGGATAAATTAAATTAGATGTGAAATGGTGAATATAAACAATGAGAAGGAATATCCAACTCAAAAAGGATTTGATAGTTATAAAGAGTTGATTTGATGATTTTGGAAAATTTGAAATCACACTAGGATTGAGGTCGGACTTGGATGATTCTTGCAAAAACTTCTTGAACTAAAGAGCTATTTCAATCAAGTTTCATATTTGTTTATACCACACATTACAAGTTAATGAATAACAATTTGGTTTGAATGAGAGAGCTTCATATTGGTTAATCTTAGAAAGTCAGGTTTATTTGGATCTCTTGATAACTATTATTTGTTACATGTCACCTTGTTTATGTATTTATTTTTTGTACGTTTTGAGTAAATAGGTAATGGTATTTAAAAAGTTTCTTGATGATCCATGTAAGCATAGTAACAAATTGAAATGATGGCCCATAATTATGCATTATGAAAAATTTCAGCCTTCATGCCTAATGTTAATAAATCCCTCTATACTCTGCTATAATTTTCCAATGCCAAAATGGAATATTTCTTCTATTTTCTATGTCCATAATATTTTAGTGTATTGTGTTATTATTTCATGCAAATGATGTGTAGCTTCTTGACTTATCTTTTATGATACCTATCAGGTAGGAGAGCTTATTGGTGGAAGTCAAAGAGAAGAACGACTTGAAATTCTTGAAAGTCGCTTGGATGAGTTGAAGCTTGACAAGGGTAGTTATTGGTGGTATCTTGATCTTCGACGTTTTGGTTCAGGTTTGGTAGTTATTTTCATAGCTTACGATACGTTCCTCAGATAATCTTATGCTGCGTCATCTTTGATTCAATTTTTCCTTTAAAAAATTCTTTAACTAACTGAGAATTGCTAGCTGAAACTAAAATGATTCTTGAATGGGTATTTGCTTTTATAAACTTTAAGAGGAACTCTGATTGCTAAAGTCCAACTTTCTACCAATATTCCATTTAATGGCATACTATTTCATTTAACCTTTGCCATTTCTTCTTCCTTTTTGTGATTTTTAATTCACGGCTATTTAAATTCTCCATTTAATTGTTATTGTATACTGTGCAAATATTGTGTTCAAAACAATATTTAGGTCCTCACTCTAAGTGCCAGTGTCCGCGGTAACAACATGGCCATAAATAGTTTCATTTAATTCTCCCCAAATTTATTTTTTGTTTGATTATTGGATAGTAATTGTACCATTTAATATCTCATTTCTTTTAAATAATTTTATAGTTGCTAATCTAATCATACAATCCCTGGACTTCCCTTTGTTATCGCAGTATGAGTTCACCAAAATATGCGAAGCCTCTTTTTTCCTATATTATGCATTTCGAGGTATTTGACTGATGAACACAGCCTTATAACATCATGATTAACTTATAACAGATTATGAAAGCCTAAATAAATTTTTGGTCTTTTTTCAACCGGATTCTTAAATACATGACCATCGATCATCCATTTGATGCAAATCTCACGTTCTTTTACGCATACACCATCTCGTCTATTACATTTTTGTTTCAGATTTTCTCAGGTATTATACATAGATTTTCTTGCTGATTTCTGACTATTACAGTTCCTCATGCTGGATTCGGCCTGGGATTTGAGAGACTCGTGCAGTTCGCGACAGGTATAGATAACATCAGGGATGCAATTCCTTTTCCACGCAGTCCTGGTTTTGCAGAATTCTAGAACCTGAACTGCGATCTACCCTTTTCGACAACATAACTTATTACCGCAAGCCCCATGGGGATAATGTAGTATTTGTCCATCAAATTATTGAAATTTGCTTATAAAATAAGGTCCAATCTACTTCAATGGGTTTGTATAAAAAGACAGTCTTCCCAGACAGTCAGGACCTTCAGCCGAGTAAAATTTGTTTACTTAGGCAAGATGCCTGGTCTGTTTCTCAGTTTCTTTCTTTGAAGAGTAATGGCAGAAGGATAAGAATTCAGATGGCATTACTTGAGGCTTTCAGTGGCAGTGAACGCTAGCTACACGGTCAACTCAATCCAAAGAAAACTTGCCTTAAGATTTGTATCATAGGAATTAAGTTTGTCCCCTGGGTTCATTCTCTTAGGGAATAAGTTTTGCCTATTCAAGTACCGTAATTTACTTTCCTTCTGTAAGGCTTTGGGACAGACAATGAAGGGGCGTGTAAGTGTTATCATTTGTTTGCATCACAAAGAAAACTTGCCTTAATTTAAAGTGATTCTTGTTCCAAATCGAACCAAGTTCCAAATTAAGAGTGAAATGGGCACGAGAGAGCAAAGCCACATGATGGTTGCAGAATCAAAGATCAAGAGGAAAAATGTGTGATCTGTAGCGGATCCCCTAGTCCATAAATTATGGACCACTTCTGGATCATAATAATTTGGACCGTTGGTGTAGATCAGGTAAGTGATCTGATCAGATATTTGATCTACAACAACGGTCTAGATCATTATGGACCAGGAGTGATTTATAATTTTAGGAACAGAGGATCCTAACTGGTGATCTGAGAGTCCTAAACTTTATAGCTTTTCATGAGGCATTTTACTAAACCGTGTTCTGACTTTTTTTAATATTTAAATTATGCCTTATACTATACTTTTATATTTATCGAATTACGCATTTCTTAAAAAAAAAAAAATCTCTACGTGTAAAATTTTGAAAAACAAAGCAACCTTATAAGATTTTAAAAATACTATTTCTCTCTTTAAAAAAATATATTATTTTTTATATTTCACAATTGATCAAATGAGGTGGGATTAAGATTATAGAGTATGACTATATATAAAAGAGTATTAAGAATATAATGGTCTTAATTTAGATAAATTTGATATGTTTGTAGTTATCCATAAATTTTGATCAAAATTCTAATTTCAAACATATATGAATCGATTCACACTATAAGGAATTGCTTAGAAGTCTTTTTAAGTTTGCCTTCCAACTTTGATTTTATATTTTACATAGGTTATTTTGAGTTTTTAAAATTTATATAATTTTGAGTAAATTTGACATAATTTTGCTTTTGAACTTAGACATCATATTCACTCAACAACAATATCAATGTATTTCTTAAATTCTCTTGATTTCTAAAATTTTAAAATCTAGATAATGTACCGGTATTTGTGAGTCTAAACCTAAACTCACTAAAATTCTAAAATTTACTAATGACCTTAGACATATTAGACTCAATCTAAACTAAGATCAATACACTCCTAAAAGCTTCTTGAGTCTCAATATGCTCTCAAAACTTAATTTCATGATTTAGAAAGCATGTTAGTAGTTTTTGGAATTTAGATAGTTTTGTGATTTTGGCATAAATTCATTATTGAACTTAAACATATGGTGTTCACTCAACAATACCACCAATATATTCTTGAGAACTTTGACCGCATTTAAAATTTTAAAATCTAAACATTGTAAGACCATTAGTGAGTTTTGATCAAAATTCACTCATGACCTTAAACACATTGGAATTTACCAAACTCACAATTGAATTTAAACATATCATATTCACCCAATAACAATACTAATGTGTTCTGAGAATCTTTTGACTCTAACTATATTTAAAATTTTAAATTTGAATATTTTACGGTCATTATTGAGTTTTGGTCAAAACTCACTCATGACCTTAAACACATCAAAATTAATCTAAAATATGATTAATGCACTTCTATAAGCCTTCTAGGTCTCATTATACTCTCAATATTTAATTTCACGAATCATATTCATTAATAAAATTTTAATTGACATGCTAAATAAATTTTTAAAAATTGAATTATTAAGCTCAATAGTTAATCGAATAAGTAAAAGTTTCAAACAATCAAATAAGTTCAAATTGAGAGTTTGATAATATTTAAACAAATTAAGTTCAAGTCAAACTTAAATCAAACTGAAGCTTATAAAAATAAATCAAGTCAAGTTTAATAATTATTTTAATAATTTAGTTCATTTTAAATTTGGTTCAGCTTAACTAAGTTACCTTATTAAATAAACTTTAACACTATAAAATTAATTTGACTTGGCTTATTTACAATGATTTATTTATTTTTTTATAATATTGAAATTTATATTTTTTTCAAAATATTTTAGTCAGGAGTTTTAGTTGACCAACATTCCAACAACTATTTTTTTCAATAAAAATATAAAGGACTATCTTCCCACCCTATATGAGAAAACAAACATTACTTTTAAAAATTGTCATTAATTAATTTAATATTTTTCCCTATCGCAAATTTAATTGTAGGATGTAATAAAACCCTGATATGAGAAAACAAACTAAAATTTAAAAAATAAAAGCTAAGTCAACATCTAATTATAAACATAAAATTACTAAAATTCAAATGGAAGGAAGTCACGTGAATTTTAAAAGTCTAAGGAACTTTTTCTTGAAAATGACCTTCATTTCAAATGTTTCTTATAGTCTACTAGCCTTTTCAAAATGGCATTCAAAATTTTATTAATCTCAAAATACTCTTTAATATTTCTGGCATTCTAGGAAGTGTAATGGAAATGATGAAAGGAGTATTTTGATATTAATGAAACTTTAAGGGTATTTTAAAATGAAAATTAAATTTCAGAAGTATCTTGGCAATAAAACACTATTATTTTGCATAATTGGCGTAATAAAGTATTATGATTATCCAAATACAATCTTATTTGAGATAACAATCATTTTTCCTTTTTTTTAAAATAAATAAATAAAATACAAAGCTCTTCTCACTTCTAAAGAACACTAGGAAGCAAATTAAACAAGCAAAACAAAACAAGGACCAAGAGCAAGAAGATGGGGAAGAAGCTAATCGAGGTCGAATTTCTTAGACCACAAAGGCGATCTACTCATTAGCAGCCATCTTCATCCCTTTCCTAGTTGAGTATGTTATGTTCTTCATCATTGTTTTCAGTGTTTTGGATATTGAAAGCCATTGTTATAACAAGTATTTGTGCTACTTTTTTTTCCCTTTGTTTCGAACAAGTTTCAGTTTTTCCAAGAGTTAGTTAAAGATTTTTCTCCTTGATCAGGCGAAGGGCCTCATTTTTCGGGAGGTTTCGACATCCATGCCTTTGAAAACTTTCAAGAAAGTGATGAAGGAATAAGTAAATTGAGTCCATCTTTCAACTTCTTCAATTGACTCTGGTTCAATCTAAGTTCTCACACCCACAGTGATAGACAGAATCCGAACCCAAAGTCGGCTATCTGGCGATCGATGTGCTTAATTACTGATATTTTCAAAGGTAATAAAAAACTATCTGTTTCAGTGTCAATTCTGCATTAATTAATGATTTTCATTTTCATTTAGGTGCTACTAAACCATCAGTGGCTGCTATCAAAGCTCTTGTTATTGGGGGTGGATTGGGAACAGCAATGGTGAGTGATTTGATTCATTCCGAGAAGTTGTATAGTTTTTTTTATCTTTTATCGAAAATTGGTATGTCATGCCTGAATTTCGACTTCGGATGCTAATCTATATGGTTGAAGGAATTCTTAAAACTTTTCGAGTTTATTTAGGAACTCAACGGCGACTAGTTGGAGTTAAGAAAGCCCTTGATATCATCTTGGTATGATATTCGTTATCGAAATGATTTACGAATTGTAATGATGTAGCTAGCTTTCATCTAACCCCAAATAAAAATTTGTAGTTGTCCAAGCCAATTGGACAACTACAAATTCAAACTAATTTTCATTCATGAACACGTCTTACAGGTTCCTGGGATCACTGACATAGGTTTGATTCCTCGGCAAACAACTAAAACCCGAGTCGTTGGAGGAAGTTCAATGGGGTCTAGTATCGCGACAACACTGATCCTAAAAGCTTACCAAGTGATACTAAAAGAAGTAGATGAGAAAAACTTGAACGAAGGAATTTATGGAGTCAAAGGTATCACAATCTTGTCACTTCTGAATAGATACTTGAACTACAAGTATGCTTTGAAAATTTGAAGATCATACTCGCTATTCAGTGGTCTTCACAGAGATTTTGTGCCGTTTCATAAGAGAAGGAAACATGACAATTAAGATCAATGTGAGACAGCACTAGCTCTACTCACAGGTGTTCTTGATTATGAATTATTTAAAGACGTCGATATCCAACTTCGCAGCTCAAATTTTGCGTTACAATGATTGATTTCTAAACTTTTTACCCCTTTTATTTTCAGAGAGTTCTTGAGGATTTGCCTTCAAAACAGCAGTGTTTGCAGATCTTGAGAAATATTGGTCTTCAAACTGTATATTGAGACTCATTTGGTGCAAATTATGCATGCAAGAGATTGGAGGATTGACCGACGCAAATGGTCATAGAATAGCAATTGAATCAAATTTGGAACTGATTCAGTTTTTCTTCGAAGACAAACGAACATGAACTAGTTGTAACTACAACAATTGAGCGCACTTAAGGTTGCGGAATTCTCAAAAGGCACTTTCAGCTTTTTCTAAAGGACATACTTATTTTTCATTTCATCTCTTCCGCACCAATCATTGTGATTATGCATTTAAAGAATAGTACTATTGTGATGTTGGATTTCGAAGAACATAACTGTGATGTGGTGCTTGATTTCAAAA
>JBBPFP010000095.1:1953980-1972964 GCA_037974795.1 Kaempferia galanga | reverse complement strand
TAAAAGATGACTGTGTTCGTCCCCAGTGCTCCTACCAACTCATCCCAGGGTCAACACGAAGGAGGTAAATCACGGGTAGCTACTAGCACTTGAAATAGTGACTAATACATGAGGAAGATATTTATCAAAAAAAAAAAAAATACACACATGAACTTTAGAAGAAAGATGATATTAATGTTCAATAAATTTATTTTAGCGATTAATGTTACTAATTATTTATAAAAGTATTGTTGTATGTCAACATTCAAGAAATTTATGTAAAGATAGAGATGTATCAAATAAAATATCTTTAGTGATTGAAATCAAAGGGATTATTTACTGTTATACTCTTTTTCGTTCAAGTTTTCTCACTAGATTTTATTAACAAAGTTTTAATGAGACAACATTGGATTTTTCATAATCACGAGGAGTATTATAATATATGATTGGTTTGATTTTATTGTTAATTAATAAATTATTATATTCTTCCATTTTTTATACCACTACACCAATCTTATAAATAAAAGGTGTTTGATACGAATAATATGCACTTCAAATCTCCCTCCCTCTACTATTTTTTTTCAAATTTATTTAATTGACAAAAAGTATCTAACTTACTATAATTAATTCTAGAATAACCAATCGAGTTATACGAAAATATTCCTAAGCATTGCCAATGAATGACCTATCAATCTAGTATTTGCAAATCATCCGACTATTAAGAAAGATTCATTCGGTAATTTCTCTATTATTAGATTATAACAAGAGGCATGATGATCTATCTATGCCCATTTAATTTTTATTTTAAAATAGTTGTTTTATCCCGAATGATTTGGCTAGAGTGATGATTGGTGAAATTCTTTTGGGAACATTTAAAAAGTAATACGGGCGAAATAAAATTTTAAAGGGTAAAAATGAATATTAAAAAATAGTTGGGATAAACTATAAAGTGTTGTTATCAAGGGAAGAATGCAAATTATGAAATAGTGAGACAATTTATAATGTCACCTACAGGCATCCCGGTAGAAATATAAAATATAAAAGCTTAAAGAAGAATTTATAATATTATCACAACAGCCTCAGATAAGGGTATAAATGTAAATTATGAAACTGTTGGTGAATGGTAACATTTGTCAATTAACCACCGATAAAATGGGTATAAATGTGAAATATAAAATATAAAATTTCAAGCGGCCACGGTATTTTGCTCCCAAATATTTATCGTCCTTTTTCGTTGCCTTGGTTATGAAAATCAATTTCTGAGTACACTCAGAAAAATAGTCCCTTGACAAAGAAATACGTGAAATAGAGAAAAACCTACCCAAAGACGAGCAGTTTTAATTCCCTTTCCTGCATTTCGATTATCAAAAGCAATATACATCAATCATTTGTCCTAGCACACACTACTTGAAAAAATTGTCCCTTCTTGACAAATAAAAAATATACATCAATCATGTGCCCTATCGCACTAGAAAAATCGTCCCATCTTCCTCCCTCTCCTCTTCTCACCAGCCTGCAGTGTGAGGATGAATCTCGTTTATATTACCAGTATTGTTTTTGGTGGGTTACAAGAAAGCTTATTAATTAATTCCTACTTGAAATTTTAGTAATCAGTTTTCTCTGGATGTATATAGTGTCAATAGAGATAAGATATATTTAACAAAAAACCACATTGTTGGAAGACATATATAGTTGCACTGTTGAATAGAAAAGCCCATTACACGGTACACTGGCTAATGTAAACTAATCGAACGCATTGATGGTGAGACTGAACTGCTTTATGGTCTGTCTGTGAGATGTGTTTGGTCTGTATTGATTAATGTAAGCTAGTCAAATGCATAGTTACTCAGCTGCTTTATGGTCTGTACTGATTAATGTAGGCTAGTCAAATGCATAGTTACGCGCCAAGATTACTTCCACGTAAGGAAAAAATGTAGCCAAACCGAATAATGAACGGCTTATACACTCTCATGATCTTTCCTAATATGATGTACCTACTCATGCAATTCCAATGTAAGTTATTCTAGTTTTCTTGGATTAGCGCCCAAGTAAAATGAAACATCTGGATTATCATGATGACTAAAACCCAAATGATCGTATACATCTATAGTGTGTAGGTTGCCTAACATAAAGAAACATGTATAAGAAAGGGGCTAAAGAGAGAATGTACCATCACTTTTTGGAATAATCTCAATGTAAGAACAATGGTATCTCTCAACCTGAAAATTCAGCAATAACTGACATCATTAGAGTGGATATCATACTTTAATGAAGACCTTTTTTCCCACAATATCAGATGGAGCAACCTATTGCTAAAAAAATCATTTGTATAGCATAAAGCAATCATTAAATGGTGTATATTTAAACTTACACGCTGCTCTCTGTCCTTAATAGATACTCCCTGGCGTTGGCATCCTGAATCAAAAATTCTGTAGGATGTCCATATGGAATGGAGATCTGCAGGAAGCAAAATGTTAGTAGCTGAACTCTTGTTCAACAAGTTTACCAATAAGGCAAAGCGGTTGGTTCACAGGTAAAAGGGTAGAGAATAGAAACATTTAAAACCTCCTATATCTGAAAACCTATTATTGATATTTGATATTATTATGAGAATGGATCTGAAATAAAAAAAAACACAAAATTGCAACAAATGGTGTAGAGAGAAGTAGGAGATTGGTAGAGGGAAGGATATACTTGAAAATGAAGAGCATAAACGATTAAGAATCATACAGTAGTATTTGGCTGAAACTTCTCTGCTATAACAACACCACGTTGGCCATTACATTTTATCCTGTAGCCTCCTCTCTTTATGGCCAAAATAGCAGTTTCCCATATATCAAGATACCTAATCTGGCATTGAGGAACATTTAAAGCAGTTAAATCTTAAGAACCGTTGCTAGTGTGCTTAAAAACATATCTAAAGAAAAAAATAGATAGAAATGGATGTACTGATAATGACACTTCATATGATGCACTCCCACTAGAAAAAGTTCTTTCAATTTGATCTTGCATTTCAGGATCTGTTCTCACATAACAAGCACAAGTTTAAACTCAGCATTATCACAAAGATCTAAAATGAATCACTTAAGTTAGCAATACAAATTACGGAGCAGAATGGAAGGAACAGATCTCAGAAGGCAGTGATGCAGTGCTCTAAGTTATAGATGGAAGTAGTATGCAAGTGCCATGACAAGAGAGTCAGAGGAAAGAGGTAAGGATAAACATAAGTTTACATGAAAGGTAATGAGCACAGTCTTTCAGAAAGAAATTAGTATTCAACGCATGTCCTATAGTGTCTGGAGAACACGTACTTCTATAAATATAAGTTATCACTACTACAGGCTAAATATGCTGCATAGCAAATTCCTCACGAGCTAGCCAGGTTATGCAATCTCAAAGAAACTCAACACAAAATATAACAGATGCGTGCTTCAAACATATGTGAGGAAGCCAATATTATGGAACAGAACAACAGCAACAAAAAAATTCTCTACTACATGTTACTCACCACAAGTTATCTTTCTTTGCTCATTGGCAAAAACCTTTACAAGTTCACCCTAGAGTAAGAAACAAAATAAGGGTTCTGTCAGATTACTGAAACACTACTCAATTCAGAAAAGTGTAATCTTACTATGACAGTTATTCAGGAAATCCAGAAATAAGCAACTGGTATTCATTTAAAACTCTATCTCTACTGAAAGATATCAGAAAAAATATTTCTCTTTTTGCACTTATATTGGTAATGAGAAGAACCTTTCTGAATCCATTTCTTCCATAAAAACTTTCCTATTATATACTTAAACCGTGAAATACAAGGAGAAAATTTTTCTTAGCCTATGTTTACTAGAAATCATCAAAAGGTTGCATGAACCACATGGATGTGACAATTCAAATGATAGTTCATACAAGGAAACCAAGGTTCAAAATCTCAAGAGGTGTCGAAGTTTTGGTCGTTGATTGGAACGACACTGTTTTGGTATCATGTCGATGTTTTGATGCATAGTGCCGCTAATGAATTCAAGTTGAAAAAAGAAGATGAAGTATAGGAAGGAGTTTGTGCCGAGCATGATTTTAAATCTTGTGTCATGCCAAGCAAGACAATCGAATATATCAAAACTCGATACCACTTAGAAAGACAATGTCTCCTTCCATTGATTTATCTCCTTCCTCCAACCTCCAATTGGTCACTAGCACCATGCATGCATCAAAGCGTTGGCACGATACTGGAACAATATCTTTCTAGTCAAAGACCAAAACTATGACACAACTCAAGATTTTGAACTTTGGTATCGAATTTTGGTGATTTACTTGAATGATATATTTTGACCATACGAGATTTCAAACCACGAGGTAAACACTCTCAATGAACTAAAGGGAATCAAAATGAAGCATACACACAAGATATAGGTAGTATTTCACTTTTTATTTTTGATTTGTCACTAGTATTTGACTTTAAGCTAACCAACATACTTAACTATATGGATCACATATGTATGAAATCAAATTGCATTGACCACACATTGGGTCACTCCATATACCTAACTATGTAAAAGACATAAGCCAAAAAGTTTATTTTCCCCACAACTTTGAACTAGTGACAGAACAATACAGGCAGCAGTTAAGAGAATCCAAGTTCATGCAATATAGGTTACATCCCCTGATGGGGATCAAGTAACCATATGTGTTAGGAAAGAATATCTTCCTTCAAGCTCATGCAAGTTATCCTATCAAGTTCAGACTCATTTTCTTGATGGTTATTAGATCATAAGTTAATACTATATTAGCAGGGAAAATTTTTGATAGAAGAAATAACCTTCCGCTTCCTGTCATCTAGGGGTTGGACTTCAATAGCAAGGTATGAGTCCACATCATCAGCGGTAACTAAATATTTTGGTTGTTTTGCACCTACCATGAGAGAAGTATAGAGAGACAAAGGTTTCCTGAGTTACAAATTCTTGGGAAAAAAAAGACAACCACATTTAACAAAGCTAGGAATACTACCTTCAATAAACTTTACTGATCCATCTTCTAAATAACGTACCCACTACAAAATAAAAGAATCAATATCACTGATAGAGCTAAATTTGTACTTCATTAATCCCAACATAAAGTACTGCTACATGTTATGGGGTAGTCAATGCGTACCCACTACAATATAAAAGAATCAATGTGTACCTCGAAATTACAAGTAGTTGTTCCGTTGATTGAATAACCACTTGCGAGAAGTTCATTTCCAGGATAGGCGTCACCTGAAATTTGGAGACCTTCTATCGCCGGCAAGGGATCATCGTCTGTTACAAATTTATAAGAAATTCCCTTGATCAACAATATCGATAATGAGTTGCAACATCAAGTAGAATCTTGAGAAGATAATCACATATATCAAATTAGTTTCTCACCCTCAGAGAATGAAGAACCAGGTTCCTCCAGGACTGTAGGAAGGTAAGGATACACATTTTGTTCATCCTGTCCTGTAGTTAAATAAGGTGAGCTTCTAGGAGCCCAATGAACAGAAGACTCTTTTCCATGATTAGCAACTGTCGCTGGATCATCAGTTTGGGAACTTCCACCAGGATCCTTGAAAGATGGATTTGGACTTCTAGACTCAAAACTAAGACGTGATGCATTTATTTGACCGGAAGCATCCTGAGCTCCGTGATCCCTGAAATACTCAACTAACACCTGAGCAAGTTGCAAGGCAGCAAACAAAGAATAATTCATGCATTTAATAAAATTAAAATATCCACAATTTGGTAAAAATGAAATTTCTCATTTAAAATGGATATCCACTGTATCATGGCAAGATTTTAGAGAAACAGAAGTAGCAACCATCCTATATATTAAGTAAATATGGAGAAAAATGGGCAACAAATGAATAAACCACTGCGTATCACAATACCCCAACCAAATATTAGCTCTATTCATCAATGTCCCAAATCACTACCACCTAGTACAACTCAACCACAAGAATCAGACAGTAGATGCTTCTTACAAAAGTTATTGTACAAAGTGATAATATTTTGTTTTCTCCAAATACAATGTTGCATCATATCATGATAAAGTAATTGCAATCATAGATGTCATTTGTAACTCACTCCAACAAAAATACAAATGGTGTCATACAATAATCTGCTAATATGTGTAGAATTAACAATATATATGAATTTAATACTTTGCTGGTGTCTCAAATCTCCACTCTATTCTCTTGCTTCCATTGTAATTTCTCTTTTGTTCTAAGTTCTCAATTTGTAAAGAAAGGCTACTGTAAGAGGTTTCTCTACATCTGAAACTTAGTAAAATTTGACGAGTGATCCATCAAAGAGGTCATGGCCAAAGGCTGGCAAACCACATAAATTTGTAGGAGTAAAAAAAGAGGTTATCCCGCCCCCCGCCCCCGCCCCCACTCACCACCACCGCACATTTCAATCTTTTAAAACTAACAGCTGAGTTCAATCTTACGTTGTTGCATCTTCAGAACTTTGCTAAGCATAAAATGATACTCCAAGATAACTACACTAGCAAAAGATGATATCAATTCTGACCTCATGAAAGGAGTGCTTATTTCATTCTTTGCAGGAATACTGCTTGGACCAACTTGCTGGTTTTGGTTCCCAACAGTCTCCCGATCAGGTCTTGTTTGTACATTAGGAGAAGATATTGGAGACTTGGCATGTGGATTCAATGGCTGAGACACAATCTCCAAATCATTCTTTTTCTTATAAGAAAGTAGATTTAGCAAATTAGAAATGGATACAACATAAGGCAAAATAATTTTTTAAAAAAAAACTCAACATACTGAAACAGACACTTGTACACCCACTGGATGGGAAGGTGACTGTACAGGAAAGTCTGCATTTGATGCATCCAAGTACCATGGAGCTATTTGATATTGCGATTCTTTTAGCTTTTCCTGCAGAGGCAATCTTATGTGAGGCAGGTTCAGACTTTGGAAACATTTTTTTTCCAAGTTAGACCTTCATTATAGATGGATTTAAACAAAATCTCGTCAGAGCAGCAATACTTAGATGGAACAATTCATAAAATTCATGTTTAGTATTAAACCTGTTTGCAATTTCTATTATGCGCCATCAGTCAAAAGCAACTCTTATGGGTCTGAAGGTATAGTATTGGGCTATAACAGTGGAAAATATACTCTATTTCCATTGCATTAGTGGGTGTCTCAAATATTACAAGAACTACATGGAAGCAGCAGCATTTGGAGGTTAAACTCAATCAATCTTAATTCTCCTCCTTGGAATTTGTTTTCAGTTGGAGAAATCAACAAAGCTGCTGAAGCCTAGAACATATATACACGACTATCTATAGTAAGATTAACCACAAAAAACGAGCAACCTCTGAAATAAAATAGCAGCAGCTATAGGGTCAGTGCTGACATCAGCAAAGGCAATTAATCGGTCCTTGAAAGGGGAAAAAGCATGCATGTGGTAATCTTATAGTTTTATCTTGATATACAGCAACATTTTATTGGAATTGTTTTGTATAGAAGAACAGGCTTTTAAGAACTTTTTGAAGTTCTGAGATGGATAATGATATAGGTGGATGTAGTTTTTAGTTGTATATGGCCAGCGAACAATCAAGCTACTTTTGTAAATATCTAAATCAATAGCATTTTATCTTTTGAGAAAAAAAAAACTTAATTGAGAGGGATAGAATTGCATTATACTATTCAAAAGTGGACCATTATGGTCAATTTACTATTTATGTACAAGGCACTGACTTAATAACATAATACCTCACTAGGACAAAACCTAATAGCTCTAATGCACAACAAACTCTCTCAAATTAGGCTGCTAGGGCATATCAATGTTAGCCTGTTAGACAATAAAAAAGGCCCAAATATAATAACAAAATTTATAAGACACTTAATAAAAAGATGCAATATTGACACAACATCAAGAATTTCTGACAACGAATAATCCAGTCCAAAATTGGCACAATGATCTTCGAAGAATTAGCTCCCCATTGACCAGAGATGCATTAGGATTTCTAAATTTGAATATATGATGTCACAAATTGGAAAGATTGCAAATCGGAGAGCTAGATTAAGGCTCGAATATCTACTCATGTAATGAGTTAATCCTGGAAAGAGATTGAGTAAATTACAATCTTAGTAGGAGAGATAAAACACATCAGATAGAAGTTGACACCAACTTGAGAGAAAGAGGATGTTGGAAGTGAAATCCATTAACTTATCCTTTGTAATTAAAATGAAAAGAATCATAGACAAAAGTGAGGTTAGGGTTTCATCATCTATTCTAAGAGGGGAGAAATGAAGAGAGAAGAGGGAATTTGAAATCATTTTAACTCCAAGAGAGAACTTATGCAAATGGAGGAAAGGATGGACTTGGATCCTTTTCGTTCCCCTCCCTGTGAAATGACCTTTCAATTGCGTAAATACACAAAGAACCTACAGTCTCTCCTGAGGTGGATTAAAAAACCCTTTAATACTACTTTTACTTGTAGTGTTACCAAGATATAATTGGATCATTATGATGGATAGCATAATAACCATGTGGATATAAATATATGAATTCTTAACACATGATACTTTTATGACTGAGCACTTAGTTTATATCAATAAAAAAATAAGAAAAGAACATCCAGAGAAGTCAATATCTAGTTTCAAGAGGAATGCAAAAAACATCTGTAAACCGAATAGAGTACCTCAGCGATGATGAGTTTCTCTTGCATGTGTGTAAACAAAACCTACAATAGATGAATCATAGGATACAGAAAGTCAGAAAATTATAAGGGAAAAGGTAAAATGTCGGTTTGCTCCATTGATAAGTGACAAAATTGTGGGCTTCCATTCTGAAGGGGAAAAAGAGATCATGCAAGCAAGGACAGTGAAACTATTTCCTGCAGGGAAAACACTGCAGAAAAAAAAAATGGAGAGAAACTGGAAAAGGATGTCCAATTAAGAACATGAGGCAGGCACAACATAAGTTTACAGTATATACAAAATAGGTATTAGTAATGACAAATGATAGATCATTAATAGCACTGGCATATTATCTGGAATACAAATATACCAACCTTAAGTGTACTGATGATCGAATGAGCATCAACCACAGAAGGCTGAAGATCATGTTCTGAGAGAAGGGGCACTAAAGAAGCAATAAATGTTGATCTTTCTGTATTAGCTGCCTATAGAGAGAATACAAAAAAAAATGAAGTCATGATGCATGATAAAAATAGATAACAACTGTAACAAAATAGTACAAGTGGAAAAAAAAAACCCCATTCATTTGAAAATGTTATAGCATCTAAGAAAAGGCAGTGTTGGTGGGTCAAACTAGGAGCAAATGATATTGACGATCTTATCTAGAAAGGTTGGGTGAACAGTAAATCTGTTTGGCAATGATGGAATGGGTTGCTGTTCTAGCAAGTTATCTGGTGTCGGCTAATCCGATTTGATTTGAATCCAGGTCAAGTAAACATGGTAAAATTCTAAATCCAATCAAACTGATCCAACTAAAACTCAAGATACTTGACCAAAGCAATGATGGGACCACGAAAAACCACTTCCTATTTATTTATAAATTAGCAAAAATATAGTAGCCAGTCAAACCTGTGCATAAATTCAAATTTTAAAACTCCACATATCACATATTAAGGAGGGAGGTCAAGAATAAACAAAGAATAGTACTTGCAATGCATATGTCAGACGGATATTTTCCTCTATAATATCTTGTCTATAAGAAATAGCTTTTGATGCAGCATCAACCAAGTCCTGCTGTTGCTGATCAAATGCCTGCAAAATTCATTTTGAGATGCCTCGCATGATTAGTAGTCAGAAACTTTTACAAAGGCAAAGCTTGCAAGTAAACTGATGAGCTTGCTTACCATTCGCATATAAGCAATCCTTTTGTCTAGGACATATTTTTCATTGCATATTTGTGCTTCCTATTACAGTTTAGAAATTATTGTTTAGTTCAACAGGTGGGCAACCAAAAGGAAGTTCCCAGATTCTTAACGAGCACTTCTAACCTTAACTGAATAATCAGCAAGGTGCTGTCTTAACTGTGCGATCTCTTCTTCATGTTCTCTAACCTTGACCATAAGTTCCTTAAAATATAGATTTTACTATTTAGAAACAAGTGGAAATCTGAATTGCTAGAAAATTGACAATTTAAAGCAACTGAAACTCTGAAAGTACCTGCTTCCAGAGAATATTTGAATTGAGATCAGACACTGGTACTAGACCATTTCCAGTTGAACCCAATCTCTGATCTTGTTCTCCCTCTTTTTTATGCCTATCAGGAGCATTAAATGACTACTTATGGCATATGGCTTCACATTAAGCTGATTCTAGATAGATATGACATCAGAAGTTCATGTTTTACCTACCTGCTTGGAGACAAGGATTGGGAGGATGGAATTGAGTAGTGTGGTGAGCTAGCACAATAACTAGAATTTACTCCTGGGATTTTTCTCAGGTCACCTTTAACCTTGTTTTCAAAATACTGCTGAGTAGCTGTGCCAGATTCTCCATGATGTTCCTCCCTTCCAGCAACTCCATTCTGATGAAGCACAAGCATGCCTTGAGGATTCAAAGGTGAATGATTTTCTACCCATCTCCTCTCTGCTTCATGCCCCGCTGAACAATTAGAATAACTAGTTTTGTAGGCATCCAAATGGTCATTTGCAGACATCTCCGAAGACCTTAAAGATTTAATTTCTGACCTCTGACAAAAAAAATAGAAATAGGTCATATCTGTACAGACTACTCAAATTAGATTCAAATGGCATCAATTGTATAGAAGTGATTTTTAGAAGGTTCTATAAAAATTACAGTAACAAGCACAAGTGAAATGATAAAAAAAATCATGAAGTGTGAACATTCACTCTACAAAGATACAATATATCTAACTGGAACAAGAACAGATGGTATCTGCCAAATGTCATCACCATTCCTACATTTCCAGAAAAGTCTTCATTTCTTTACAGAAGATTACACAGCATATACAGATATGTACATAAATATGACAATAATAGAAGAGGGACCATAATTATTTGCATCTTAATATAATATGGCTACAACTATTCTATAATAACATAAGCAACACAATTTGGTTTAGCCTGAAACTTCAATAAAACAATGAGGCAAGGTTTAAAATCTCGACCTATGCCGAGGTTTCAGTCCCAAACCGGAACGAGAAGGTTTCGGTATCGTATCGTGTCGTGCCGATAAAATTTCGGTATTTTTTAAATATAAATATAAATGTATATTGTATTTGATTATTAAAGATGTTTTATATTTTGAGATATTGAATTAATTAAGTCTCTTTAAATTATCCCCATATTCTTAGGAATTGTTATAATTAAAAATATATTTCTTTTTAAAAAAAATCACGATCGCGATCGCGATTCCTAGGGGTCGTGAGGGCCCTCCGACACGGCTGGGGGGTCCTACGACCCCTCCGTCGCTGTCACAGGGGTAGCACGACCCCTCTGTTACTATCGCGAGGGTCGCACGACCCCTCGGGCGTGGCCGCGAACGTCGCAATGACCTTCCAGCTCGTCCGCGAGCATCACAACTCCAAGACTGGTGTCGGGTTCGTGTCGGTGCCGGTCGGAGGGCGGAACGGTACGTTCGCCTATTTCGACTGGCTCGGCACGAAATTTCTATCCTTGATGCAGCACAATATCTCAAATAAATAGCATGAAAAGGTCATACCCGTCGTTCATTAGGGATTCTCCTTCAATTATAGTATTCATCTTTTTACTTGCTCCAAGTTCTTTCAGTAATGCAACAACAGCAACAGGATCAGTAGCACTAAGTAGCCCTCCCAGCAGCAATGATATCTTCCAATCCCAACCATAGGGAAAGGTAACCTGCAGCATTATCATCAAAGCTTGAAGCCCAAGAGAGGTTTATAGTTGTAGCAATGATGGACAAAGATGCCTCAAAGAATTGATCATAAAGGAAGTCAGCACACCTTCACAGCATACCCAACGCAAAAGGTTGATATGAGAACGCCTGGTCCAGCAAGCAGTAGCATTTGCATCATGCATTTCTGTACCAACAGAAGTTTAGTGTTAATCTTGAGCAATTGCAAGCTAGCTCAAAGCACCATTCTTTCTTAACAATGAAAAATAATTGTATGATACACATTATCATATAAATGGAAGCAAACTCATCAATCCTCCAATTGAAATGGGAATAAGATTGTTAATATCCTACCTTGTAAATGAAAGGAACAAGGAACCAAAAATAATACATGACCGGCTTTACATAATGCATAGTGCATTTTGGTACTTCCAATATCATTGCTCGACCATAAGTGCCATGATTTTCTTCTCAACCCTAGTACTCTCGACCAATATTTTTTCTTCTCAAATTCTCTTAGTCTTATTTAACATTTCAATCATTTTTAAATGATTCTGGTCATGATAAACAAAAAAAACAAAAAAAGAAAAAAGAAAAAAAGAAATTTCCTTGTAATTATTCGCAAGGAACAATATTGGGCAAAAATCATAAGGATGCCCCTTTTTACCGAATCATCAAAGGACACCCCATTTTAATTTATCATCAAAAGAGCACCCCACTTATTTTTACCTGCCAAAAAATACTCCTCTAAATCTACCCACTCAATCACAAAAGCTAGAAATGAAAGCGAATTGGAAGACGCCTTGCCTGAAATTGTGATATGTAACCTAATTCCCACACTTAGCCTCCCTTTTCTTTTTAAGTTTTTCTCATCTCATCTATCCCTTGTCAATATACACCAATTCTCTACCAAACTAACCTACACAAACTGCATGGAAGACACCTTAGCATTGTGACTAGTTCACCGTGGCACAAAATGCTTAAAAGGTTTCATAGTTTCTTATTTTAGGGTTATACTACGTCACAAGCAATTATGTGTACATGAATGACTTAAACCCTATTAAAATTTCCATAAATTATTGTAATAGAGATGTGAAGTAGCAATCATAAAAGCATAATCAATTTGGAGGAGGTTGCCAATCCTAAAAGCATGGGTGAACTTCAAAGGCTTCACAGAATGCATCCATCAACTCAGGTTCAAAACTAGAGTAAATAATTTTCATATAGCAATTTTGGCAAAAATTATTACATAGACTTAAATTGATCTAATTTCACAAACAAGTACTCTCTGTTCCTTGAACCCTTTGGATTTGTACAATATATTTCTTTTACAATTTTGAACATTTTAGGTTTGGCCAAAACTGTACATGAACCCAAATTGGTCTAATTTCACAAACAAACACTCCTCTTTGTACCCTATACATTCGAGTCATATATGCCCTCCTTATCAAATTTAGACCAGTACAAGTCCATGTGCTACCATGTAGCACAATTTTCGAACTCCTCTACTATAGAAATTTATCAGGTCTAATTCCATAAACAAGCTCTTCTCTAAGTTCTATGGACACTTTGTATATGCTTTTTCTTTTTTCAATTTAGACAAATATAAGTACATGTATCAATTTTGGCAAATTTGCTATATGTTCCTAAAATGGTCGAATTTCACAAACAAACCCTCCTTTCAGTTGGACCTTCAAGACTCATTCTATGCCTTTCTTTTCCAATTTAGATAAGTATAGATACACATAGAGAAATATTTTCAAGACTGCTACATGGACCTAAAATGGTCAAATTTCACCACAATCACTTCTGTGTTCCCATGGATCCTGTAGAGTTGTTCAATGTCTTCCTGTTTCAATTTATATCAAGATAAGTCCACATAGTAATTTTGGCAAAAGTACCATAAGGTCCTAAAGAAGTCACAAAAGAATTACCCAAGTGAGGGTCAAAAGCATCAAGATCTACTTATTTAGAGATTTCCACAAGCTTTATAAATAAGGCAAAAAAGTGTTTCCAAATGTACGACAAACAATAAACTAAAATACATGAAAGTGGAGATGAAGAACAATAGTGTAAATTAGAGAAGAAAAAAGAGGAATTCGCCGACAGAATGGAGACAAAGCAATGCGCAGAGAGCACTAGTGGCATTGCAAGGAAATGACAAGGTACACTAGTTTGACAAAATTAAAAATAACCATAATATTTGGACAGGCGTCTTCCAGTTTGTGTAGGATGTAGGCTAAAAGAGGACTAGTTTTTTTTTGGCGAGTGGGTGAGACTATAATGGTTTAGGCGACTTCAAAGTGGTTTATTTGCTAGAAAGTCCAAAGTGGTGCGTCCTTAGGGTGCCCATGATGATAAATTAAAATGGGGCACCACTCTGATGATTCAATAAAAGGGGCACCCTTATGATTTTTGCCTAATAATATTAGTCTCTAATTGGACTGAGTATGTAAACCTAGTGTAAGTTCAGCACATACAAAATCTTTATAGGCACAATGATTATACTTAATAAGAATGTCAAAGTTCCAAATGGCTCTGATAATGGCAACCCCCTCCCGATGAGTTTGTTGTTGAATTTGAATGGCCCAGCTAGGGATTGAATAAATAATGTTTGATTATCATTGGTTCTTGCAAACAATACAACTAAAAATCAATGTTAGATAAAAGTGTGCTTGTGTGATTGGTTAAAATGATTAAATTGCAACCGAAATAAATATAAAATAACATCATGCGCTAACATTCTTCATATACCCTGTTCTTGGTGCATCACCTACAAGGAATTTACTAATCCACCCATTCCAAGAGGCAATAGGGTAAGCCGTTAGAATTCAAGGTTAACACCTCCAACCAATAAGATTTCGCAAGCTCAACAATTGTAATCCTAACCGAGATTTCACTCACAATATCTCATCCCTTCCTAATAAAGAAAAGATAAATTACCAAGAGCTTGAGGGTTAAAGTCTTGCAATTTTATTCAAGCTTTTAGATTCCTTTGGGCATTTGTTTTTGATAAGCACAACAGATTAGATATTTTACAATCAATCTCGATGCCTAAAATCTCTCAATGGATTAGAATAGTTTAGGGTCTATTGTTCACGTATTGGACGCATCTAATCGACTAGAAGCAAGGTAAATCAACTATATGACCCAAATTTGAATGTTAAACTCAAATTGAAATAAGCATAGTTGATTGCTCAACCTTCCAGTTGGCTGGAAAGGTTACTATTCGACCAGATAGGTCTTCAATCAACTAGAGCTCAAAATATTTTGTTTACCTAAACTTTGTAACTAGTAGGCTGCCAACCTTTTGTGAATCAGCTGACTGTTTCCGTTGGTTGGGTGCATCAGTTGACTAGATTGGAAACCCTTATCCAATTAATTGGCACACCAGAACAGCCTCTTATAGTTGGGTACAATTTAAGATTTAACTAAATTACACCGACAAATTTATCTCTAGTTGAGCTCTATATATAAAAAATTAAGCTTGGCTCAAGTTCAATAAGCTTTTTGATAAACAAGCTTGATCATTATTTTAATTTAATAGGATAAGCTTAAAATAGCCATGCTCAGCTCAACTTGTTATATCCCTAAGTCCTAACAATAGACAATCAAAGATTCAAAACAACAAGCATAGGAAAAATTTTGCAATATCTCTAATGACAATAGATAGGAACACAACATCCAATCCTTGATAAAGGGAAAAATAGTGATTGAATCCTACTCAAGTAAGTGAAAAGCATGGCAAGAGAGTGAGCTTTACTCGCAAATAATTTGCAAGGGAAGGACCAATGATTTAAGGTAAGTAATTGGAGACTCACAATCAACTTATAGATTGGCTCTCTTAGTGTTATGGTGAGGAACTTGTAGATGTTGGCATCCTCACAGTCGCTTTGTCATTCGATAAGAGGTCCAAGATAATGATAGTAACATTTTTTGGAATCATAGTCAAAAGGGTGGTGGTGGAGTTAATGGCGGTGTCCATGATGATGGGACCAATTTGAATGCAGATGAAACTAGAGTCAAGTGTTCTTTGTGATCGTAAAGTATCTCTAAAGTTTAAAGGAAAATTCTACAAAACGACGGTAAGATTTACTATGTTATATGAGCTAAATATTGGGTTATGAAGCGAGCACATGAGTAGAAAATGAGAGTCACAAACATGAGGGTGTTAAGGTGGATGGCGAATATATGAGAATGGTCGGGATAAGAAATGAGAACATTAAAGAAAAAGTCAAAGTTACACCTATTGAGGAAAAGCTCTAAGAGGAACATTTAAGATGGTATGACATATACTTAGGTAGTCAATAAATGTCCTAATTAGGCGATGTGAGACGATGACAAATACATAATGGAGGAAGAGGAAGACCAAAGAATACTTAGTTAGTAATGATAAAACGGGATAAAATTCATTTAAATATAAAGGATGATATAATAGACGATTGAATCCCATGACGTAGGAGGATCAATATAGCCGACTCCACTTTGTGGGATAAAGGCTTAGTTGTTGTAACGAAACTAGTGTTCCCCAACACTTGAATCATGAGTAGTGGACTAGGATTACATGCTTACTACTCATGATAATCACAACTTCAGAACGATTAAAGTCCATTGATAGTGGAGTCAGTAAAAAGTGAGGCAAATCAATCAAAGCTCCTAACATGCAACCACAGTGGTTATGTATTCATACAAGGAATAAGTTCAGTATTATTCTTACAACTTGAACGTTCAGTAAACATCATCATAACAATGTGAAAAAAAAATCTTATAGTCTTACAATTTGAACATCAGCAATGACACTGCAATAATCTTGTACACACAAATCAAACTGACTTTTTATCTAAGTGTCTACCTTAATGATAACACAGAACAACCAATGTTCAGTTATCCATATATGGTAAGTTCAGTGATATTTGAAGTTTTAAACCGTTAGTGTGGTTATAAACTTATAATAGCAATAAGCAGAACTTCTCCAATAGTGTTTTTTTTCTATGGATTCATTGATGTAGAAAACAAGGCATGTGTTATGCACATGCTTTGGAATGTCATTGATGCAGACCTAGAAAAGGTATCTTCAGATTATAATTTCACGAATATTAAGTTATTTCCTAGTTTCCATAAAGAAGCAATGGAATGGTAATATGTTCTAGTTATATATCATTCCATCTATGCGGACAAGGATAAACATGTAAACCTTTGCTTCCTTCCAAGAGTGTAGATTCCATAATAAGAGTAAGTTATTAATCTTTCGCACTTCAATAAAGAAAGATTCCAGTCCAAAAAAATAGAGCTTCAAATATTAATCAATATAATCAACTACATGAAAACATAGAGAATATAACCTTTTAATAATTTTCTATATGAAGATAGAATAATACCTTTATTTGGTGCACTTCCAATAAAAACGAACTCTCAAAAAGAAGAGCAGGAAGGAAAACAGCTAAGAGAAGATTAGGATTAATATTTGCCCCTGGAAACAACCCAGCAAGCCTTATCACAGTCAGATATCTCAATTAGCATTAACTGTCGGTAGTTTAATACTTACAAAGACGGATGCCAGCTCCTAATTTTCCTAAATCAATGTTTGCTCCATATTCTGCAAACAAAGTAAATTGTATAAGAATTGCATAGTGGAGGAAGGCAACCACATAAGTTGAGATGGAAAATGAGCTGTCTATACCACAGCCATTTAAGACTCCATCATAATATTGAGTCAAGAATAACAGTCATACAGTGGACTACTGTGCTAAAATTGTCCGCACACACTGCTTCTGATAGTACTTTCACTATAATAAAGAGTCATTTACATGCTCTAAACTATAAAGAAGTTTGGAAGGTTGCATGCAATACACAGATGACTGAATAAGCTAAGATAGATTGCATGATGTGTCTAAAATCATTCACTGAAGTGAAAGGACTCATATGGAAGCATAGCCCCCTTTTTACTCCAAACATATGTTACTTCATTAAATGAATAGCAGTTAAAAAATTATCAAGATGTTGACATCATTATAATAGTTAAGTTGTCTACATGTCCTAAAACAACTTCCGCATTGAACATACAACAATGAAAAAATAGGATTCGATAGATTGCATAATAGTCGCTTGAATCATTAAGTAGGCTTCAATGGAAACATCGTCCTTCATCAAAGATTTTATTTTTTTCATTATATTAACATCCAATGCAAAATAAATAACATTTAATAATAAAAAAAAGAAAACAGACCACTTAAACAAAATAAAAATTATGGGTTAAATAATAAGTATGTAAATAGATTAACGAACCCGACCCAGATGGCCACCGACCCGGTTTACTTTATACACACATACACACACGCCCTAAAGGTTTCTAGGGGTTTGAGATCACATCCCCTCCTCCTCCATTGAAGCCAGTAGCCACACCCCCCTCTCTCTTTTTTTTCCAAACCCTGTTCCCTTCCTTGATCAAGTTGTCGCCGCCCCTTGTCCATCAAACCCGAGCCCTAGAACGCGTGGAGGTAGACGAAGAACCTTGTCGGGATGCCTACCCTACGGTCGCACGAAAGAACATATCAAGGCAAGGGTTTTGTTTTTGAATTTACTGCACCATAGTGATTGTAGTATGTTATTTTGAAGAAGTACCAGGTTTTCCTTCGTCGTTTTTGTGCTAGATGGTTAGTATTATACGAGTTTGATGTTATGCGTGTCATTTCTAAAAATCGGGCTTCCTTCGATTCCTACGACAAAATAAAGCGATTTTTAATGCTCTTCGTTTGTTTTTTGCATCGAATTTTCTGTTACGGGCTATGGGAGATGTTGTCGATCGGTTGGGAAGTTATTAGGGTTGTTCGGTTGAGGGAAAAAGGGGTGTTGTTCGGGGGAAGAAAAAAAGCTAGAAAATTAGGGTTGTTCGATCGAGGAAAAAGGGCGGTGTTGTTCAGAGGAAGAAAAGAGCTAGAAATTGGGGTTGTGAGGAAAGGGGGCGGAAATTTATGCTATTCGGTTGAAGGAAAAGGGCTGAAAATTTGTGTTGTTCGGTTGATGAAAGGGGCTGGAAATTTGTGTTGTTCGGTTGAGGAACAAGGCTGAAAATTTGAGTTGTTCAGTTGGGGAAAAGGGGCTGGAAATTTGTGTTATTTGGTTGCGTAAGAGGGCTGAAAATGGGTGCTGGT
>JBBPFP010000095.1:1824441-1834501 GCA_037974795.1 Kaempferia galanga | reverse complement strand
TCATTCATTCAATTTCAAGTGGTTTCTTAGTGTGTGAGAGAGATTTTTTAGATGCGCCTGATTGTTGTCGTCTCTTTTTCATGGTGTATTAATCATTCATTCAATTTCAAGTGGTTTCTTAGTGTGTGAGAGAGATTTTTTAGATGCGCCTGATTGTTGTCGTCTCTTTTTCATGGTGTATTAATCATTCATTCAATTTCAAGTGGTTTCTTAGTGTGTGAGAGAGATTTTTTAGATGCGCCTGATTGTTGTCGTCTCTTTCTCATGGTGTATTAATCATTCATTCAATTTCAAGTGGTTTCTTAGTGTGTGAGATTCGAGTTTGACGTTACTTGTGGCACTACTTCAGACTTGGAGAGATCTTTATGCATGGAGTGAGAGATTCGAGTTTAACGGGATAATTCTTTAATGGATCAGGCTGCGTATTTTTTGAGCTGCCATTGGCGATGAATAAACTTCTAGCCAGCTTCTATATACATTTCTATATAACATCTGACGATAACTGGATAGGAAATGCACGGCGATCACCTTCACGCATGATCATGTGAAGGGGTGCCATTTTATTCACATATGATCATGTATAGGGGTGCCTTTTTATTCACACACTGATTCTAAAGTAGATTCATGCCAAATTTAAAATAATCTTTTCCTTCTAAATTGGTAGCACTTGAGATGAAACTTGATAGCACTTATGATGGAATTTGGAAGCATCTACAATTTAATTTGGTATCACATAAAATAAAATTTGATAACATCTCAGATATAATTTGATACCACCTTCAAAGCACCTATAATATAATTAACACTTAGGATATAATTTAGTAGCACCTACAATTTTATTTGGCAGTACCTTCAGATTATGACTGTAAATACGTTAAGCTTCATGCAAGTATGTACCTAAGGATTTATGCTCAACAAAAGAGACATCCCTTCATAAAGGGGGCCTTCATGTCTGTCCTATCCTCTGAAACTTGCTATAAGATTGGTTTATTTCAGACTTGATCATGTCCTCACCCCTTGCCTTTGATATATATAGGGAAGTGAGCACAGCAGGTGTCCATGCCTGCCGTGCTTGCATGAGAGGGAGGGGCTGGCTGGCACCTCCCCATCATGCGGGCCCGCACGCGGCAGGCACGGACACCTGCCCTGCAGTGTAACTTTTTCCTATATATATATATTATCTTCCAGACATTGGATAATGTATACGAGGACAAAGTAGTAACATTCTATTTTTTTAGCATCAAACTGTTGTTTTATTGTCTCAAACATGCTACAATTTGGCCTGTTTAAAATTTGATCATGTCCTCTCCCTCCTTTCTATTTGATGACAATGTGAGATACTACACATTTGAGAGTATCCTGTTCTATTATATTTTACAATCTCTCTTACCTACGGATTTCAAGCATAGAGTTTAAGAGTTGTATGTCAATCTCTTGGCATGGTTCTGTGTTAATGTGTAATGAAAATGCAGGTGTTGTGAGGATTCAAGGGTATTTGTCTCTTGTTTGAAGGACAGATGGCCGGTTCTTTGGTTCAATCAGCAATTCTTCCCACTGTTACAGTGAACAGAGGACAAAGTCAGCTGCGAGGCTCTGGAAAAGCTAAAAGAGGTGCCATGATGCTGTGCCATCAAAAAACACCCCTACTTCAATTGCAGGGTTTCTCAGGCTTAAGAAGAGTAGATAACCTGGGCACTTCTTCAAGATGTAATCATGATTTTTGTTCAGTTGTTTCAAGATATATATCTTATCCCCGGGGGAAAAGCAGTCGAGGAGTTGCCAAAGCTATGTTTGAACGTTTTACAGAGAAGGCAATTAAAGTAATAATGCTTGCTCAAGAAGAGGCAAGACGTCTAGGTCATAATTTTGTTGGAACAGAACAAATACTGTTGGGTCTTATTGGTGAAGGAACAGGTATCGCTGCAAAAGTTTTAAAATCAATGGGAATTAATCTTAAAGATGCCAGGGTGGAGGTGGAAAAGATCATAGGAAGGGGAAGTGGATTTGTAGCTGTTGAGATACCTTTTACACCTCGTGCAAAGCGTGTTTTAGAACTCTCATTAGAGGAAGCTCGGCAGCTTGGTAATTTCAGAGAACTCTCAATCGTAGATTTTTATTTGAGATTTTACTTCCAAAACTTGTTTTTTCTTGAATTTAAGTGCTTTTGTTTAAAGAATTGTATTAATTTTACCACCTGCTTGTTCGGAGCTTGTTTCAAGATATATATCACTCATTTGGTATCTGGATTTGTTGTAAATTTCATGCAACTTTTAGATGTTCTAGAAATTTAGTTACTGGAGAGAAATCGTGGAAGCACTATACTGCTAAGTGCTAACATTTTCGAAAGTAGAATAACTATCATTTCATCATAACTGGGAAGAACAAACTACAACCGAGCCTTATCCACAGGTGAGGTTAGCTAGCTGTGAAGCACTAACAAGATTGAAAAATTTAGCATGTTTTGTATCTCGTTTGCGCCAACTGTGTTTTGGTTTGTGGAAACATTTCCTGTTTCCATTGTCAAAAGAGAAATAAAAGGAACATGGAAATTGAAAATCAAAAATAGAAAAAAGGCATTCTCATCAAAACTTTGTCTTAATTTGCTTGTCCTTCCCCCGAGAAAATTTACTATAAAAAGTGTTGGGAAGTGAAAACTTTGAAAATGTGAACAGAAAACTTTTCTGTGAACAAACTGTCTGTAGAGACATAGAAGCTCTAATATAACTACTTTGTCCCTAAACAATAGCTTTGGCATGATTAAACATTAACTTCACAATAATTGTTCATAAGTGATCATTGATTCTCAGGTGCCTGACTTTTCCTAATTTATCAACCTGCAGCATGAATGAATGTTATTAGTTCATGCTCTTCTGCTTTCTTCTTGCTTATTCCTTATATTCTGGGTTTTTGAGTTGGAGTTCATTGCCTATATTCAGGACATAACTACATTGGATCCGAACATTTACTTCTTGGGCTTCTTAGAGAGGGCGAAGGTGTAGCTGCACGTGTGCTCGAGAGTCT
This sequence comes from Kaempferia galanga, assembly GCA_037974795.1. Classification (NCBI taxonomy): domain Eukaryota; kingdom Viridiplantae; phylum Streptophyta; class Magnoliopsida; order Zingiberales; family Zingiberaceae; genus Kaempferia; species Kaempferia galanga. The sequence goes on along the minus strand of JBBPFP010000095.1, from coordinate 1,831,480 downwards.
TGGAGCTGATCCTAGCAACATCCGTACCCAGGTAGATTGTTGATTAACTTTGTTTCAGATTAATATAACCCCAACACTGATCTAACTTTGATCTTCATCATGGAATAGGTCATTCGAATGGTAGGAGAAAGCACTGAAGCTGTTGGTGCAGGGGTAGGTGGTGGAAGCAGTGGCAATAAGATGCCTACACTTGAGGAGTATGGAACTAATTTGACAAAGTTGGCAGAGGAGGTAATCTTTGGATCTTTCGGCAAATGCTTGTGTATTATTATCATAAAACACAAAACATATGATCAACTTGATAACTGCACAGGGAAAGTTGGATCCATGTGTTGGCAGGCAACCACAAATAGAACGAGTTACACAAATTTTGGGCAGGCGTACAAAGAATAATCCCTGCCTAATTGGGGAGCCTGGTGTTGGAAAGACAGCCATTGCAGAAGGACTTGCTCAGCGCATAGCCAATGGTGATGTTCCAGAAACAATTGAAGGGAAAAAGGTTTTTTAAACTATTTATCAGTCATTGTGAAGTTTTATTACGTGGTTGCAACAACATAGTGACTTGGAAAATCTTAGTGAATTTATAAGATTGAATTTCTCTATCATTTTTAATTTATTTTAACATTATAATCTAGGTGATTACCCTTGATATGGGTCTTCTTGTTGCTGGTACTAAATATCGTGGAGAGTTTGAAGAAAGACTAAAAAAGTTGATGGAAGAAATTAAACAAAGTGATGAAATAATACTGTTCATTGATGAAGTCCATACATTAATAGGAGCAGGAGCAGCAGAAGGTGCCATAGATGCTGCTAATATCTTAAAGCCAGCTCTTGCAAGAGGTGAATTGCAGGTATTTCTGTTGCTCAAATTTTCCTATTCCTAAAAATATTAAATTCTCATCTGTAAGTTGTTACCAACTTTGTTTCAGTGCATTGGAGCCACAACACTTGATGAATACAGGAAACACATTGAGAAGGATCCTGCTTTGGAAAGGCGTTTTCAACCTGTAAAAGTTCCAGAACCAACAGTGGATGAAACAATACTGATTCTTAGAGGGCTACGTGAAAGATACGAGATTCACCACAAACTTCGTTATACTGATGAGGCTTTAGTTGCTGCTGCTCAATTGTCCTATCAGTACATTAGGTTTGTGAATTATATTTTGATACCTCTTTTTTATTTTACCACCCTAATAATCCTTGCCTCTATTTGATACGGTCTTCAATTGAATTGTTTAGTACCCACGACTTTGCAAGTTCTTATGATTTTATTTTCTTTTCTTTTCTTTTCTTTTTGTTCTGCCTTTACTTTTTAAACAACCTATGCCCCATCATCGTTAAGTTGTTAATTCTACATGGAATTGTCTCAGGTGTTGCTTTCTTTTTACAAATGTATTCATTCCAGATTTTTCCGAGGTACACTGGTGCAATCTATTTGAAGGCATGTGAATTTCAGTGCTAATGTATATGCTATCATGTATTTTCATGCTGGGTAATTGAGAATTAGTATAGAAAGTGCAGTAGGGCGATTTCTGCCATCAGACTCATTATAAATTATCTACAATCTCAGTATCATACTAAACATGTAACTGAGTTGGGCCATGTAAGTGTGCTTTACCAAGTTCCAGAATTAGCATTCTACCACTCTGGCAATTTTGCCATTATCTTCTATGCTCTTCATAATATCTCAAAGCTTATTCCTTATCTCTTTTAGAAACTATTTTGTTTAACTATGCTACTTATAGTATTTGCTTTCAAAAAGTTGTTCCTCATGTGTTTAAATCCTAATGTTTCTTTATTTTATTGAGTTCGGTGAAGTGTTTGTTTTTTATTTTTCTTGATTTTACCTGGGAAACAAAAAAATTCTACATATTACGTTCTTAGTATGACCTCTGAAGTTATTGATTGTTGTATATTGCTTATATATTCTGCTATTGCTTCAGTGATCGTTTCCTACCGGATAAAGCAATTGACTTGATTGATGAAGCTGGATCTCGTGTTAGGCTTCGCCATGCACAGGTGACTCGGTACATTTTCTAGCATGGTGTTTTATATATTGCTTCAAGTTAATATTTCTTTGACAGCTTCCTGAGGAGGCCAGGGAACTTGACAAAGAGCTTAGGCAGATCACCAAAGAAAAGAATGATGCAGTCCGTGGTCAAGATTTTGAAAAGGTAAATCTACTTCAATCAAAGTTTGAGCACTGAGATGGTGACCTGGATGATCTGTTTCCAAGCATATGTCGTCCATTGGGTGATCTCCAACTCACATAGTCATTCGTTCTGACCAAATTACTTTCATACAGTGTTTTTTTCTTTGTGCATAACCTGTAGGTGTTCCTAATTCCTAGATTTCTGAATCTAAATGACTCCTATATTTTGGCAATTCTTTTACAGGCAGGGGAATTACGTGATAGGGAGATGGAACTGAAGGCTCAGATCTCAGCTCTGATTGATAAGGGCAAAGAACTAAGCAAAGCAGAGAGTGAGGCAGGTGATGGTGGTCCTGTTGTAACAGAATCGGACATCCAACACATTGTATCTTCATGGACTGGAATTCCTGTAGAGAAAGTCTCTAGTGATGAGTCTGATCGCCTCCTTAAGATGGAAGAAACTCTCCATAAACGTATTATTGGGCAGGATGAGGCTGTTCAAGCCATAAGCCGTGCCATTCGTAGAGCTCGTGTGGGTCTTAAGAATCCCAATCGCCCAATTGCTAGCTTCATATTTTCTGGTCCGACTGGAGTAGGAAAATCAGAATTGGCAAAGGCACTAGCTGCTTATTATTTTGGCTCTGAGGAAGCTATGATCCGGCTTGACATGAGTGAATTTATGGAGAGACATACTGTTTCTAAACTCATTGGCTCGCCGCCAGGTTATGTTGGTTACACAGAGGGTGGTCAGCTTACCGAAGCAGTTCGTCGCCGCCCTTACACTGTCGTCCTCTTTGATGAGATAGAGAAAGCTCACCCTGATGTCTTCAACATGATGCTCCAGATTTTGGAAGATGGGAGGTTGACAGACAGCAAGGGGCGTACAGTGGACTTCAAGAATACCCTCTTAATTATGACCTCCAATGTCGGTAGCAGTGTGATCGAAAAGGGAGGACGGAGAATTGGATTTGACCTCGACTACGATGAAAAGGACAGCAGCTACAACCGAATTAAAAGCCTTGTGACAGAGGAGTTGAAACAATACTTTCGCCCAGAGTTCCTTAATCGGCTTGATGAAATGATTGTCTTCAGACAGTTGACCAAACTGGAAGTCAAAGAAATTGCTGATATAATGCTCAAGGAGGTCTTTGACAGGCTGAAAGCCAAGGATATTGAACTACAGGTGACAGAGAGATTCAAGGATAGGGTGGTGGATGAAGGTTACAACCCAAGTTATGGAGCCAGGCCACTGAGAAGAGCCATAATGAGGCTCCTGGAGGATAGCTTGGCTGAGAAAATGCTAGCTGGGGAGATCAAGGAGGGAGACTCAGCAATAGTTGATGTCGATTCAGAAGGAAATGTCACTGTTCTAAACGGCGGTAGCGGCTTGCCTGAATCAGTCCCCCCAGCTATTCCTGTATAGAGTGTGAACCGTCGCGTAGGTATGGAACTACGTACTACGGCTCAAGTTAAATCTTTGAACTTTTGTTACAGTGTTCAGCTCCATTCACATCCTCGGAATACTAAAAAGAATATCATGTGTAGTAGTAGCATAGTAAGCAATACTTGAAAGATAGGACTGAGGTGAGACGTAAGCTTTGCAAGCAAGATTGCAAGTTGCATGTTATTGTTGGTGAATTCTATGCGATCTGCAGCTCTTGGTTCTCCTGGTTACTATGTTTGGTATTGTTATGACTTTCACGAAAAAAAAAAACTTTTAAGTGATGAATGCATTGCAAATTTAAAAACATATGATCTGTTTGAACTTGATTATCAAGCGAATAATTAAGAGGGACATTCAAACAAACTGATAGCGCGCGGATTCTTTTGAGGTCAAGACGATCGACAAAGGGACATCCAAACAAACTTTCAGCCGTCGATTTAATTTGATCCTGACCATCGTCGTTAATGATGGCCCTCGAGAGGAGGAGCGGTACACTGCATGCATCACTTGCCACGGGCTGACAAGAATAATTGATCTGTAGATAATTTAATTAATTAATTAATCTCGCTCCTTCCTTCTTCTTAGCCGCTGCCATCCAATTTCGATTACTTTTTTATTTTTTAAAGTTCGAATTAAGATATTATTTGCCTGCTAATTAATTCCCCTTGTGATTAACTACCTTGAAATATATGTGTGTAGTAGAATTAAACAAGTAATTAAGATAAGGTAGAAGATATATATGTGTGTGTTATGATACCTCAAACTCTATACTTTCCTGGATAGATGCTCACGTTTAATTTCCTCCATGCTCAATATCCTACCAAGAACCGTTCTAATTGCTCGTCAAAACTTGACCTCCATGGATGAGGAAGACCCCTCTTCTACCATATTACTCCATGAAAAACAGGAAGAGCAAGAGGAGGAGGAGGAGGAGGAGGATACGCCAAGTAGTGACTGGCTGAAATTGGCACTCGCGCCATCGTCGGACCGACGACCTATTTTATTAATAGAGCCACCGCCGGTGATACAGCTGCCCCCGCCGCTCATGCTGTGGTCAGAAACGCCAGAGTTTTTTATGAGAGCGCCGGCGTCAACACCACCGGATGTGAGAATGAGGGTGGTGAGTCCACCAAGAAGATCACAACCCGGTGTTTGGCTCATACTTCAAGCTGCTCAAAATCAGTGAGTTGAACGTTCATGCATGCAGATGATTAGAAGTAATATTAACATTTTTTTTAAGAAAAAAATAATTAATTTTATGTTGGTTATGGATCATGCAGATCAGGTAGAGAACCCTATTTGCCCCAGATAGCCAAGAACCATTTGAGGATAAAGTAAATATATAATATAGGCTTATAACCCTCTAGCTTCTCATCACGTATGTTTTTAATAATTTAACTTATTATTCTCAATGTTCAAAGGGATGGGAGATCAACACTCATACTGCTTATGAAGTACTTAGTGAAGAAACTAGGATTGGAGGATGAATCAGAGGTAATTAAAGTCGTTATCTTAAAATGCTATATAATATTGCTGTAGTCTATTTGAATGAAAATTGAGTTGTTCAAACCGTTGTTAATTATTGGGATATGGTTAATGTGTTTCGGTATAGTTATTTGAGTTTAGTCGAGTCGATGTTGGTATTTTGGTGGCACATCATTTCTCACAGATACCAAAAGAATCATGATGGAGATTGCATGTCCCGTTCATCTTTTCTTTTATAGTAAAAGGTTATTACACTCATCCCAGACGCTCCTTATAGTCTATCCCCAGATTTTGTGAAGGGAGATAAATCACGGAGTTAACTTATAGTATATATAATCCAATGTTCATCCAATGATTGTCACTAATTCTTCATTGTGATTAATTATATCCTTGTGTAAGCATCGAGTTTTCATTGTCATACAACCAATGAAAAGTGATACTTTTAAGTGATTATGTTCTTATCTTTTGTTGGTGGATACATCTCTATCAGTGTTTGAACCCTATCCAAGTTTACATCAGTTGCCCTCTATGTATCAACTAGTCGCCAATTATAATTGTTCTTCTAGCTCATTGTTAATTGACGCTAGCTGATGATGAATGAAAGCAGCAATATATAATCACACAAGCTAACTAGGTGCTAATTAACAAACTTGTAGTACACTGTCATGCTCTTGCTGGTCTCACGTTCACTGCATGCAATTATTAATCAGACCCTACCTCACATATTAATTATAAGTTCAGAATTGTAGATATTAAAAACGCTACACATTAAGGACCACTTTTCAACTCTCACACATATTGGTGATGGAGAATCCTCACCAATTGGCTTTAGCATTAATTTGTTTGCTTCTTTTTTTCTGATTGAAGAAGAGAATTAAGGGAGGAGATTGGTTACCTATACCTATCAATAGTAATTAACCATGCATCATCTGAACCTTTTCTCAGTTTGACTGCACATTATGAGCAAGTAATCTTGCTGAGACGGCTCTATATATATGTACGTACATAATCATATATATCCATTTAAGTACTGAACTTTCATTTTTTTTAATGAAAAGGTAAATATATATCATCAAAATATAGTTATACAAAAGTGATCTTAGAGCCCCTTATGTTATGTCTGACGAACAAGTAAACTACTCGTATCAGGTGGAGATCACATGCAGAGATCAACAGCTTCATCCCTTGTTGACATTGCAGTATGTTCGCAATACCATTTGGTGCTCAGGCAATTCAATTATCATGACTCCTAACTCACCAGCAATCGATCACGTCATGGCATTAGAGTACAGGAGAAGCAAGCATGCATCCGTTTCTAGGCCACTCTCGTCTAGCATTCCGCTCATGTTTTCATGAGGCTTGTTCAGATCTGCCTCCATCCAGTCAAGGAGAAATTACAGCACGAGAAGGTTTTTTTTTTTTTTTTCTTGCTTCAATCCAATGTCGGAACAAATTCTTTACTCCTGCTTGAGTTCTTAATTTACCCATAAATCTATGAATGTTGTTCTGGTCTGAGATTGTCGACGGGTGAGCCACCGGTCAGCTGTCTTGGATGTTAACGAAGTCGTTGAACTTCAAGGAAGGGCAGAGAGGAGAGAGTCGGATCAACTGGAGCGCCCACTGAGGCCTAAGAGTGGAAGAGAGAGTTAGAATGGAGGCTCGGGTGCCCCAGCTCGTCCACTCCAATGCTTAAGTCAGTCTTCGGCGGGGGAGGGAGAAGATGAACACTGAGGTGGAGATGCAACGGTCATATGTGTGTGTTTACGTACCTTTGCCTATAGATGTGAGCTCCCTTTATAACACTGCTGAAATGGTACTTCTCTTCTCATTAATTGGAAATCATATTACAGTAGAGAAAGCGTCACGTCGCCGTATATAAGAGTCTTGTCATCCATATATTGGACTATAGAAGATCGTGTGCCATGTCGACCATGTCGCCCCATGTGCTTTGATATCGT
>JBBPFP010000095.1:1808263-1824341 GCA_037974795.1 Kaempferia galanga | reverse complement strand
TTACATCTAGGTATTAACGGCACACATTAAAAAGCACGCCGCGGATACTATTTAATAACGTAATATTTAATAACAACCACGGCATGCAAATAGGCACGCTGCGAATACTTTTAGGGTATTAATAAATAATCATATTATTAACGGCGTGCATTAAAAGCACGCCGCGGATACTATTTAATAACGTAATATATAATAACAACGATCATTTGCTATATTATATTATAAAGTTGATTATATTATAAATTTAATTGTATTATTGTTAATCAAATATAATTTGATGGATTGAGAAAAAAAATTATTAATAAAGAAGATATTGGATTATTTCATTGTATAAGTATGAGATTGATATAATCCACAACACTCAGGATATAAAATTTGACGTAGACCGATTCATTGCCATCCTGGAAAAGTGTAACCGAATGGGTGGATACGATTACGTTTTCTGCATTCGACGGGTGGATTAGCCCCGGATGCAACGAGAGGATTAGGGTGTTTAATCGAAGACCTAATCGAGAGGCGTACGCCGCTATTTAAGCTGCTTACGCAACTCTCGTCTCTTCTCCCATCCTTTCCGGCGAATTGGTAGCAAAGGCAATAGTTCTAGTTCCTGTGTATCTTTTCCTTCTCTTTTGCTGTCTAGTTCCTGCGCATCTTCTCCTTCCCTTTTGCTTTCTGATCTATGTTTTCTTCTTCTTTTTTTCAATCCAGGGATCGATTGGATTCGGTAACTTGCAAACATTGTCCCCGAAGAAAACATGTCGGACAAGGAGCATCATTTTGAGTCAAGAGCAGACGCTGGGGCATCCAAGACCTTCCCACAGCAAGCGGGTACCATCCACAAGAATGGGTACATCGTAATCAAGGGACGAGCGTGCAAGGTTGGGCCTAATTAGATCCGATCTCATATTTGTTGCTTGCTTGATTAAAGCATTGATTTTTTTTTTCAACGTCGTCTTTTTGGTCGTGATCTACTGGGAAGGTTAATTTGCTGTTTATCGCACTTATGGTGACGCTTCGAACGTTTTATATCCAGCGTTATCTGTTTCACTTCTGTTACTTCACGTATCCACTTATGTCCTTCAATTGTTATACATACTTACCCTCTTAAAATTATGAAATAACATATTTACTATTAGAAAATAAAATTCTAGATATGTATCCTTCCGAATCTAGAAAGCAAACTAAGATTAATGATGCTTGGTCAAAATCATTTATACAAATCACCCTCATAAAAATTTTGATAACTACTTGATTTAGTCTTTTTTTTATCTCTCCCTTTACATTAATTTATTTCCCCCCAATCAGTATTCTTCATTTTCAAATGACATTCTGAAAAATTAGGTAAATATACTTGAAAAATTGATAAAGAAATATAGATTAGTGTCTAAATTAAAAACACTTTCATATAACCTGTAAAGTAAAAGACAATATTATCAAATACACTCATAATCCTGTTGTTGCAATGGTCTTTGCCATTGTGAAGCTTACAGATGTATGAACTTGTCATGGTCATCACAATCATGTGCAGGTTTAGTTGTCCACTAGTTTTGTGTGCTGGATGGTGGACAGAATGAGATGGTTTGCTTGTGCTAACTAGCATGGATTGAATTTAGTTAACAATGTTTTTTCAACATATTAAAGCTGCCATCTTATGTGGCATGAACCTTTGAATGATTATGATTTGGGAATACCTACATGGCATATTTCACTTAAAGAGATATTTTTCTGTGCCATTGTTTTTTTCAACTTGTCATGGAAATGTTGGTTATCATCCATAGCTGGTAGAAATCTTGGATATTCTTCTGAAGTGCATGTGAAGAAATTGGATGAATTTTAGCTGTTACACCAAATCAGCACAACAAAATTAGCAAAATTTTGTGATTATGTGCTATAAAATTCTAAGTTTTCATCTCTATTTAATTTATTTATGCAGCAATCATGTTATTATTCTATACTTTTGTTTATATTGTTGATTGTTTCACTAGGTTGTAGAGGTTTCAACTTCTAAGACTGGAAAACATGGTCATGCTAAATGCCACTTTGTGGCTATTGATATCTTCAATGCCAAAAAACTTGAAGATATTGTCCCTTCTTCTCATAACTGTGATGTAAGTGTCTTATAATTTTTATCTCCAGAAATTTTGGCCTATGCAAGCTAATGCTGTTTTTCATTCTATTGTAGGTTCCTCATGTCAATCGTACTGATTATCAACTTATTGACATCTCTGAGGATGGATTTGTATGAGATCAACAGGCTTTTTAACTCATCTTTTATCTATTCATTGGTTGAACTTGGAACTTTTCCTGCATGTTGCAGGTTAGTCTGTTGACTGACAATGGAAGCACCAAAGATGACTTGAGACTCCCAACTGATGAAACTTTACTTGCTCAGGTTCAAACGCTACATGCACCCAACTCTTTTTGTGCATGCATTGTCAATATGCCCCTTTGCTTATTTATTAACACTGATTGGAACTTTTATGTATCTCCAATGAAGCATGTTGCTATATATTTGTCAATTTCTATTCCATTTCTGGTGATTAGTGTCTATTCATTGACTTAGTTTAGACATGGGTTTATTTGTTTTGCTTTATTTTTGCTCCGATGTCATTTGTTCACCCACTTTGTTTTACAGTTCTACCATGGAGTCTGCCAACTATAATTCTTTCATAGTGATAGTTGTACTCTAGTATGTCACTGTAACTGCATTTGATAGAAACTTCTAACTCAGAAAGTGGCGTAGGTGTTGTTATGTAAATTGATTTTGCATATTGATTGATTATCTATTCTGATTTATCCCAAGTCCCAATCCACAAGATTGAAAATAAAAAGTTCAACCTTGTGCAAATAATGTTCTACCAAAAAATCAACTTTGTTATTTGGTGCTCAAGAGATGCTGGTTTTATTATATGATTGCTGATGTTTGTGTAGTTTTGCATCTCCTGTTCTTTGATCCCTTGGTTCAACATCTTTTGATTTTGTTGTTCTAGATTCTCCATTATTTATCTACAGATAACTTCAACCCAAGAGTGACTTATTGAGTTGACAGATTTTCTTTTCTGTTGCTCGCCACTGGAAAATTATTTGTTGTATGCATCGGTAATGGCATGCTGATTCTTGAAGAGCACCACATTCAGAAGTGTAGCTTTTATCATGTTAACTGCCTGTACTAGACATAAGAAAATACATGCTCTATGCAGTTTTACTCGACTAAAAACATTGACTAAATACATGGTTAGGATTAAGACTGTATTTGATGGTGGACACATCTTCGTGTATTTTTGGTTGACCTCACTGTCAGTTGGTATTTGTCAATGGTAAATGTACTACTCTGTTGGTGTTTCCAGAATTTTGGACTCTGCCTGGCCGTAAATGTTCAAAAGTCATTTTAAATATAGCTAATAGCTTGGTTGTTCTGTCTAATTGTAGTCCATATTTTGTTTTTTGCGTGATGCAGATTAAGGATGGTTTTGCAGAAGGGAAGGATCTGGTGGTGACTGTCATGTCTGCGATGGGTGAAGAGCAGATCTGTGCGTTGAAGGACGTTGGTCCCAAGTAGATCTCATCTTATAGTAGCTGCCCTTGCATTTAGCAGTTGCTATTGTGAGCAATGAACGTAGTATTGGGGGGAGAAACAAACAGTTATTTATTGTAAGGATTATAATTCGTTCTATCTTGTCTTTTCGACTTTGGTGCCCTTAATTCGTATCAGAACAGTTGGAGATAAATAAGCCCATGCTCGAATTATTATTTCTTATCTAATCCAAATTTTGGAGTAGTCAATCTTCCTGACTGCATTGACTCGATAAATTTGTAGGGATGGTAAGAGGTGATGCACTGGCCTGATCTATATCTTATCTATCCCAATAATTCCCATTTTTTTCTTCTAATAATCCATTCCTTGTGCGGTTTACGTGAAACAAATCCAAGTCAGATTTGCAGAGACCATACAGTAGATGCTTGTTCCTCCCAATCCGGCTTCAATCACGTGTACTTGGCCGAAGCTACTGCGTGATGGTCCCTTTACTTGCTAAATGTTAAAAGGTGGAAAAGGAAGGAACAAGAATATCAATCAAAACGAAGCAATGCCCTACCACCATGATCACAGTAAGGAAAATAATAACATGCCTATCTCACTTTGGTCAACTAAAAAGTATAGGCCCGAGCTAGAATCTCAGGATTGGTCTCCTACCTGGAAAGTTCTCATGCAAATCTAACGTGTCTAATTTCAGTGATAAGCACAAATTAGTCCTGAGAGACTTTGGCAGCGGAGAGGGGACAGTTGCCAAAGACTGACTGACTCTGAGGTATCAAACTCTGTTAGAAGCCATTATCAAACAAACACATGAATTGTTTTGTTAAACCACACACAAAAACATGCCAAAAACACACAGCTCACATATCCTAGACAGTTCAGAAGAGAGATAAGAGCTGTACTGGAACGCAGCCACTGAGTGGCATCTCATCTCGGTTGATCTCAAAACATAAAAACAGATATTCCATGATTTCGGCAGGTAACGCGGATTCACGTGATTTTTTTTCAGGCACTGTCTACTATTTAAAAAGGGACGAATCTTGTCTGTGAATGGGCTCGAATGGTAGGGTTAAAACAGCAGCTGTGGATTTGTGCTCAAATGATTGAGGTTAAAGAAGATACGACAAATGCAAGATGGCCTTAGCTAGAGACAATCAACTTCCACAAAAATTCCAGGGCGGTTTTCCCTCTACAGGGCGGAGGGCAGCTAGGGAAATCTGGAGTCGTCTAATTTAATTATAATAACAACAATAATAATGGTCTTTTGTCAATATGAGAAGTTCTCTTACTCCGGTCATCCCACTCGATCGCCAACTACCCTTCTCGTCAATTGACATTTGACACTGACTCAACCTGCCATTCTCCTTGACCTTTCTGGTGGTTTTTTTAATATATAATTCAGATATTAAAATTTTACCGATTAATTTTATTAATTTTAGAAATGACTGATTTATTTTTATAAAATTTTTTTATCAACGATCCAAATAAATCTATAAATAAATTTAGATAATTTCCTAATGATATTACTCAGGATTTTAAAATTCCATTTTATCGATCTCCATATAAAATGACACAGGTATATTATTTAATATTATTGTTATTTTTTATCACACACATTAAATCATAAATGGACATTTATATAAATATGATAAATCTGTAGTGTAGTAATTTATAGCTGCAGTCCATATTATAATAACTAAATTGTAATTATTACAATATAAATATTAGATGAATATGTTTATACTAGATAACAATTATAAAATTATTGATGATACAACTGTAAATATTACTCAACGGATCAAATCTATTCTATTTTAATACACGTGGCAGGTGAATATTACTCTTTTTGATATAACAAAAAAAAATTAAAGAACATTTGAATTTTATTATTATTATTATTATTATTATTATTATTAATTGTTATGATTTTCAATATCCCTTTAGAAAATTCACTCCGACATTTGTTTTGAAATTTACCAAAAGATTTCTTCGGTGTCGTTTTTTTGCTTTAAATTTAATTTAACCCAAAGTCAGGACCCGCTCTGCTGATGAACCCGGAGAGAGAGTGAGAGAGGGCAGCAGGCCTGAGAGTCGAACAGATTGTAGGCATCCAGTGCACGCTCCATGTGCGTCTGCCCTTTACCGTCTCAGACAGACTCTCCTGTCTCGCTTGTCTGAGACCTGAGCCCTGGAGCGCAGGACAGGCCCTGGCATGGACGGACTCGGCAATGGGTGCCCGATCTGAGCCCCAAAGGCAAAAATGGTCTCTTGATAATTGTGGGAACAGCTGAGGGTAAAAGCAGCACGCCCTCCCTCCTCTACTACGTCTCCGCATTGATGATGTTTAACCTCTAGACCACCAACCAGATCTTTGGGCAAAGGCTCACAGGACGGGAACAAGCAAACAGCTCATTGCGTCTCCCCATGTCCCTGCACCTCTCGCCGCATTTATGGCTCCTGAAGCAACAATCCCCTTTCCCTCTCACCTCCCACGCATATTTCTCAGCTTCCCTCTCTGCCGCTGCCTTCGTCACTGTTGAGTTTCTCACATTTCTAGCTCGCGGATTGCTGCCGCCGCCCGCTGTCATATGTTTTGTTTCTTTTTTGTTTTTTGTGGGGATTTGAAAGGTTATGGTGCGGAAATATCAGTTTTTGTTGGGGTTGGTGTCTACGAATCTAAATCCTGAGTGATCTTCGCTTTTCCTTTATTTTTTTCCCCTTTGTCAATGGCATCGTTGCTGAGAGTGTAGCGCTGGAGGCTTGTTGTCTGCAACCTAGGTCACATTATTTCACCTTCTTTTTCCCGTGGAGAAGAAATTTAGAGGAAAAGGAGATATCTTTGGCTTTTGGGTGGGTTCTAGTTAGATTTGGCGCCGTGAAATCTAAATCTTGCAACATCTCGGCTTTGCGGTTGTGCCTTGAACCAGGAGTGAAAGATGAGGAGGCATGGATGGCAGCTTCCTTATCATCCTCTCCAGGTCTCTATAATTATTTTTTTTCTCTTATTATTTCTTTCCTTATGGTTCAGTTTCGATTCATCTCCCTTCGTTTTTTTGCTTGACTGTGTGCAGGTGGTAGCGATAGCTGTTTTTCTTGCGCTCGGGTTTGCTTTCTATGTGTTCTTTGTTCCTTTCGTTGGGAAGAAGCTGTTTCAGTATGTGGTAATGGGGCTTTACACTCCTCTGGTACGTCATTCTTCTTCATTTCTTTGTCTTCTCACCTCGTGATAGATCTCTCAAATCTCACATCTTCTGTCTGTTTTTTTTAGTCCTATTGTTTCAATCAATTGCGTTATTAAAATTAGTTACGAGCAATGTTGATCCTCATTTTCTAATTTTAAGAAAAAACTCTTCCAGTTTATTCACAAACATTAAGTTACAAGCTACATTTCTAATCTTTAACTGATACGAGATTCCCTCCGTACTCTAAAATGATTAATTTGACAGTGGCAACTACGACATTAATAGAATGATGATGCTGTTGCTGCGTTTCGTTTCCAAGCTATCAAAATTTAGAGGTTATATCGTTTTAGATAGGTGCTGGTATATGAGAGACTTTAAATCTTATAAAACTATGTCTGGAGATGTGTATTCACTCGGTGGAGGAATCTCAATATGTTGTAAAAACTTGCTTGTATTGGGATAACAAGTGTTGTCTTATGCCACTACATGGTGTTGGATACTGCTCTAGCACCACTTGGTTGTTTCAAAGCACACAAAAATAGGTCCAAATATGCAATTACTAGGACAATTCCTGAATATTTCATCAACTAGGCAGACCATTTATGAATGATGTTGTTGGTAAATGGACAGACCAATTTGGATTATATTGGATGCTTAGGACCTGATGAGGTATTTCCTCAAAAGCAAGTGCCTGAAAATTACCATGTTTTATCTGGCAGTATGAGAAGGTCGTGGTGTGTGATATTTTCTAAAATAACATATTTGTGGTTTTTTATTTTTAGATGATACTCATTTATTTATCTGTTGAATTTTCAGTAGGCCATTCTTCATAAATTGTATGAAAATTTGCATATAAATTGGATGCACTATGTGGTATACAGTTCGTTCAGTTTTTTATGAGATCTGATTTCAAAGATATAGAGAGGAATCTGCTCAAAGAAACTGACACCTTCAATGTTTCTTTGCAGATTGTGTCTGTCTTCTTTTTATACGTTTGGTGTGCTGCAACAGATCCTGCTGATCCTGGCATTTTCAGACCAAAGAAATCTCTTAAAGTAGGCGACTACAGAGAACAAACCTTTTCCAAAGAGTCTAAGCCAGAAGATTCGAAAAAGGAACTAAATGCTGAAATAACCGCTGCAAAGCAACTTGATGGGAGTGTCAATTCAGCTAGGCATGACTTGCATTCGGAACTCGAAAGTGGAAGATTACCTGGGTGCATTACTACATTTTTGGCAATACTTTTGAGCTGGTGTGGTTTGTCTTTTCTGTGTAATTTGTGCCAATCACATGAGAAGTCTTCTGAACAACAACTAAGTGACGAAGGCATGTTTTACTGCAGCCTGTGTGAAGTTGAGGTATGACATGATGATTATATGAAGCTTCTTCTCTAGTCTACTGACCTGTTTTTAGTGAAGTCCACGGAGCTTTCTCATTCTTAATGCTGCTTTCAATTCTGGATCTTATTATGAAATCAATTTAAGAACAGAGAACTTTTTATTTTTCTGTAATATTTGGTATTGCTATTAATTGGGACTTATGGCTTCTTGATGAGTTGTCATTAGTGTTTCTTGACTTGGAATGTCCAATTGTGCGTCCACTCTACTTCTCTTGCTTGCTGTAAACTGAAACATACAGTTGCTAATAATGCTTTGTAGTTTCCAGCTCTAACTTCTGCTGCTGTTACTGTTAAATGGTAAGTTATTGCCATTGAAATGACTTGACTAATAGAAGGTATAATGATGGGTTTCATGGCAAGAATAGCTATCTTATTGTATGTCTGTGCAAGGTGCGAAATTTAATTTTGAGCCTGGGTTTTGGTCCCCGACTGAAACAGGATTTTATCGATAGTGTGCCGATGGTGCAGATATGTGGTGTTGGTGGCAAAAAAGAGGAAGAGGGAAGAGATGGAGAAGAAACAATGAAAGGAGGAGGGGGTTCAATCATTGAAGAGGGGACACAACTACGAAGAAGAACAACAACAATGGGTTCAATCTACCAGGAGGGGACACAACGGGTCTCAATCGACGATGATGAAACACAGTAGGTTTTGGTTTGTGAAAAAGGGACAGATGAGGTGTCAAGTGTTGAGCAAAGAAGAATATGACTGGTGGGTTCAATCAGCAATGAGGGGAAGTTGCGAGTTTTGATCAGCAATGAGGAGACATGGTAAGTTTTGATTGGCGTAAAGGGGATGCATGAGGTGTCAAACGATGATCAATGGTGGGTTGCAAATTAGTGTAGCAGTAGTTTTATGCTCTCTCACATGTCAGTCTACGGGCATAATGAAAAGTTTTGTCCGTGTTAAATGACACAAACAAGATCTAAAACCATGTGTTTAGGGCAATCAAAGCTATTGGCCTCATCCGGTGGGTTTCTGTTCAGAAGACTGCTTGTGAGGGGATGCAGTGGGTTTTAATTGGCAATGAGGAGATAGTAGGTTTCAACCGACGAAGAGGAACACATGAGGTGTTAGGCGGCAAGTGGTGGTGCAGTTCATAGGAGCATACCAGTAGTTTTGTTCTTTTCACGTGCCAGTTGGCAGATGGAATGATTTTTTTTTCCCATGCCAACCAGCATGGACACAATTTAAAACTTTGAGGCATCCAAAGTTGTTGGCCTCTTCCTGATCAATACTTATTAATCTTCCATCTTACCTAAGGTAACCTTTCTTCACCATTTCCTGTTCTGGTGTTTGGATTGCTATGGATGGAGAAATTGTGCAATAATTCAGAGTGATGTCAGTGTTGGGATTGGAGGTGAAAAGTTGCAAATTTCTAGGCTAAGCAAAGCAATGGGGGTGCTTCTTCTCATGTGGTGCCGTAGGATATCTTTAAAAGAATAGGACAGTAAGATGAGTAATTTACTTTTTTTGATTGCATGTTCAAACTTAGATGGCCTTTGGATGAATGCATAACCATAGAAGATGGATAATTCAGAATATTGGTTATTAGGGAGAAGGTGATAGAGATATCTCGTTTACGATGAGCCACACATCCTGTTCAAGAAAATAAAGATCTTATGTGCTTTATATTAACTTGGTTTTTCTCAAAGGATTTCTATCTGTATGTCTTGCAGGTTCTAAAATATAGTAAGCATTGTAGAGTCTGTGACAAATGCGTTGATGGCTTTGATCATCACTGCAGGGTGAGAGTTTTCTCCATTCACAACCTTATATGTTTTGTTATTTTGTAATAATATGCAATATTCATCTTTCGTTGTAGTGGATCAATAACTGCATAGGAAGAAAAAATTACAAAAGGTTCTTCATCCTCATGGTGTTTGCTCTTCTCTTGGTAAGCACAAATATTCCTACCATTCCAATAGTTGTATTCATTAATCATAGTGATTGAAACTATTTTCTTAGTGTAGATTTATCATCTGTGTGCATCATCATAGAAGATACTATTTTCTTAGTACGTGAAGGACCTGATACATAGAATGCATTTTATGTCAGGTCCTTTTCATTCTGATTGACTATTGATTGGTCTCCATGCTTTGTGCACCTTGGGCCAGCTTATTCTGCAGTGGGCTGTTGGGATGCTTGTGCTGATACAGTGTTTTGTTGAGCGAAGGAGATTTTCTGCTGAAATTGTTTCAAAGTTGGGTAGTAGCTTTTCTCTGACACCCTTTATCATTGTGGTGGTGAGTACTCAGGGGAGAAATTAAATGAAAATCACACATCATAATGAGGATTTTTCACGATTCTGATACTAATTTAATAATGTCTCTATAATGCAGGCTGTGTGCACTATATTAGCCATGGTTGCTACTCTTCCAGTTGCACAACTTTTCTTCTTCCATATTCTTCTAATAAAAAAGGTACACTACTTTCATATTTCTACTTGTGACATAGCAAACACTACCAGTTACACAGCTTCTCCTACATTTATATAAAATAAAGATATGTAACTGGTCAAATATCTCTATTTCAAGAAATATATCTTTTATATTTTCAAATTCTTTACATTCATCCATACACTGAGCATTACTGGAAACTTATTATCCAACTGAACTATTACAGCTTGTAATTTAACTGATAGATTTTCCATAGTGGAAAACAAATAGTAGAATTTGAACGATATGGTGTTGTTGATTCATCAATTTTGGAGAAAATTGGCGCTTATAAACTAGCTCATGCTACTTTACATGGATGTGCTACAGGGAATCAGCACCTATGATTACATTATTGCTTTGAGGGAGCAAGATCAGGAGCAGGAGCAACTTGCTGTTGGTGGGCAGCAAAGTCCGCAAATGTCCCAAGTGAGCTCTTTTACTGGACTAAGCAGCACCAGTTCTTTCAATGCATTCCATCGGGGTGCATGGTGTACTCCACCAAGATTATTCCTTGAGGATCAGGTATCATACTTTCATTATTTAGAAGGTTCTTGTGAATGTAATTTACCATGGTTAAGATTATTTTTGAAAAATCTTTTAATAAGATTTTTTTACTGTATGAGGCGAATCCATTTAATTAAAAGTTGTTTTTGGTAAAACGAAAACTAGTTGTAAATCATTATCAGCACTTCATTCATTTCTACTTATTTGTCATTATGGTATTTTTGAATAAAAATTGAAATAACAATGTAATCAACTTGCATTTTGTTCACTTGGTTCAATGGTTAGCGAACTTAGGTGTGTGCTGTTTGAATTTTTTTTTTCATGCATTGACCTCTTTAGATGATTTGTTTCTTGTGAACCTATTTTGAAAGATGCAATATATCTTTTAATATGGGTAGTTAATGTTGTTATAATTAAACCGTTTTTATGGAATTTCTTAAACTAAGAAACTTGTAAGCTGCATGCGAGATCTTGCTGGAAAGTTCACTAAAATCAGCTTAGTTGATCATTAGCTATTCATAAATTGAACTGCATCCACATTTCCATTGGCAGCTTCTGACTTCTGAGAATTTGATAGTAGGATAATGGAATTGTACTGCACATGAGCGATATCTTCCTTGTTAAATTCTGATTCTATTGCAGCCACTTAACTATTCCTGAGATCCTTCACCAAAAGATTTGAGTGTATTTCATCCTTTGGTCTCTTATTAAGAAGAGATTAATAATATGGGAAATCATACGATAAAGGGCATGCCCATGAAGTGAACAAGCATTATAGATTCATCAATAGTGTATCCGGGGATTAACTGGTATCAGATTACCCTTTCTCTTCACCAGTGAGCCCAGCTCTGGTTGGCTGTGAATAGGGAGCTCAAGGGTTGCTTGTGCCATGAATGGTGGGCTGCAATAAGAAAATTCATAGATTTTGGCAGAAGGAAGCTTCATGAGGTGACTAAAGGCATTTTTGATATCAGTTCCAGTTCAATGATTGCTGTTGGATGCAATTATGGAACTACCCAAACTTCCAGGCTGTGTTTGCGCATACTAGTCTATAAGGGAAAGGCAGATAGCTATATTTAGGCCTAACTTAAACAGATAGTGGTATATTGTAACTTCCTAACTAACATAATGCCAAAAATATATTATCCTTTTTGTGTTTTGCAAAGCTTTTGCTTTCAAGAGTCATATGAGCTAAGGTTCCTCTTTTCCCAGTTTGATGTAGTACCTCCAGAAATTGGCTCATCTGCAAATCACTCAAACAAGAAGATGGCTGAGGAACCAGTGAAGAGAAGAAATCCTGGAACTGTCAAAATTAATCCATGGACACTTGCACGCCTTAACGCTGAAGAAGTTTCAAAAGCTGCTGCTCAGGCAAGGAAGAGATCCAAAATACTGCAGCCAGTTAGACGAGAAACTCTGCAGGAGCAAGAGACAGAGAGTAGTGTTGACAGTGCCAGTGGAAGAATGGCCCTGAGGTCTGATAACCGAAAGCGAATCAACAAAAGGGGAAGGGTTCCTGTGGATCTTCCTCTCGAACCTCTTGCCAAAATTTCTGCTAGTGCAACTGATAGTAATGCAAGTGACCTGGCTCCAGAGACATCCACAAGTTTAGCTCCTCTTCAGTTTGAAGCTAGGAATGCTTTTCGACCGAGCATGCCAATGTCATTGACCAGAGCTGTTTCCTCTTCCCCAGAGAGCAGTTTGGACTCCCCTGACCTCCATCCATTTCGGATATCCACGACATCAGGAACTGAAGAAGCACAAGGCATGAATTCTTTTTCTGCTCTAGGCAATGTTCCACCTAAGGGTATTCATCTGTCAAGATCAACCAGTGATGGATATGAAGCTTCTGGAGGTGAAGATAGTGATCGGATTCCATCAAGGATTGTTCACAGGTCGTCAAATTGGGCAAGCCTTATCCTTGGCCCCGAACATAGCCAGATAACAGATGATTTAAAATCATACACTAGACAACAGTAATGCAACATCCATTCTGAAACCTTTCTGTAATGTCCTTTGATCCGATGGACTAGTTAATGGGATAGCAATTTGTACTTTTATGAAAATTTCCGATGGCAAAGGATGCAATCTACAAGTCTGGTTTTTTGTTCCTGCAAGAAATATTTGGGTTTTGCAACTTGCAACTATTGTTTGATATGCATGTTGAAGTAAGTCTCTGCTACCTATTCATCCATTTTGATCTTCTGGGTGTTTGAATTGGCTTTAAAATGTCATCGACTTTCTAATTTTTAGATTCAAAATTTACGTGACAGTAAAAGCCTGGAGTCTTGGTTTGCCCTTTACTTTTTTTTTATATTTTTCTGTATGCAAGTGATTATCACCTCTAATTGATTATCCTTTCGCACTTAAGGCTAATTATCAAATCTACAATGGATACAGACATAATAGCAAACGAAAGATGAACTCCATCGAATGTGTTTCCCAGTAAAAATCATTCACCTATTATAAGTTTTAATAACCGATAATTCGACAGGCGCAAGGAAAAAAAAAACAGAGAATGAACAAAATCTGACGACGTGCATAGTTTGGGTCTGTGATAAATTAATCCGAGCTCGTCGACCTGCTAACGTCGCAGTCACCGCTGGGACTGCCATCGTTTGCCGGTTGCTGATTACTTGGGCCTGCGCCGCCGTTGATGGCTGCAGCGATGGCCGCACGGAGCGCCGCCGTGAAGTTGGGATTGGCCATCAAGTCGTTGCTCAACGTGTCCAGCACAGAAGGCGACAAGCCGCTAGCGCTGCTCGGCTGCACCGACGATGAGGCATTGGGTTGCGCCGCCGCCACTTGGGAAGCACCGCCGCCGACGGAGGATGTCAGCTGCTGGAACTGACCGGAGGGAACGCCCCGGCTGTCGGGGTCTCGTGTGAGGTCGATCACCAAGGTGGGGAACGGCGCAGAGGAGGAGAGGCTGTAGGGGAAGGGGATCGACAGTGGGTTCATCAACATGCTGCTGCTTTGCATGGAGCTCGACGATAGCAACGCCAAAGCGTCGAAGGTGGCTTTCGCCATCGGTATAGCCTCCGGCGGCAGCGGGTGGCTGTGAATGCCTTCGTACGTGACGACCAAAACCGACGGGTCCTCCGCGCACCTTTGCACCTGTATAAATTCGCCATTAGTCGAAATTGAGCGAACAATCCACTGAGAATCGAGTAAAAACTACCTGCTTCCGAACAGGGCAAGTTTTGTCCATCGAGCAACGGTAATAACCACGGGGCTTCGGGTTTCCTTTGGACGTCTTGTTCCCGTACTTTCTCCATTTGCACCCATCTTCATTCTATAAATTAGGATCAAAGTAATTAAATGTCGTATATAACGAATCAAACTTTTTGAATATTTGATGTTAATATATATATACCATGTCCTTTTCAGATTTGATTCGCACGCAGACGCGAGCTTTTTTAAACTTGGCTGGTTCTTGTGGGTTCTCGCCGGAATTGTTAGGAGACAGCTCGAGTTTCTTGTTCTCGTCGTCGTCGTCGTCGTCCTTCTTCTCCGGGCGATGATATTCGATCTTTTCTTTGCCTTTTCTCGACCCGGATGGCCATGCCACTGCACCCTCGGCCGCACGGCTGGAGGAGTTGCACGACTCGGCGATGGCAAGTCGTCGTTCCTGTTGCTGATTTTCAAGAATGGCGATTTGGCTCAGGAGGCGGTCGTTCTCGGTGATGCGGTGGCTCAATGACGCCTGCAGCATTTTGGTTCTCTTTGTGCACCATCTTGTTCCTCTCGTCAGAAAACGACAACGAATGGTTGTAACCCGATGGATCCATATTTTCCCCCGCAGTCCGATTGTAGATAGGTGAAGAAGGGGAGAAGGCAGGGGAGGAAGCAGTCAGAGGATGAATGAAAGCGGCGTTGTGGGAGACGATTACTCTGAAAGCTGTGTATTTATAGATTTGAACGAGAGCTAGGTCACAACATGGAGGGAAGGAAAACAAAAAATATATGTGTTTAAACGTTTGTTGCGATCTAATTTCTAGGGAAGTTTTCTTTGCTTGAAATTTTGTAGGAAGTTTGTTTGTTGACTAAAAATTCTGACTGGGTTAATACAATTCGCTTAGTCAATTTATGATCTTATTTTTTTTTATTTTGGTTGAAATTAGTATGATTATTCGTTTCGTGGAAATATAGTTTATATTATGTAAATTTATATAATAATTTTTCTCTCTCTCTCTTTAAATACAAAAATAAGGAGACCACTCTATTATATCTTATTAATTCAAAGCCTTATTCAATTATATATATATTTTTTATGTGGAGGGAATTGCGGGACCACGTGGTATGTTTAAGACACAATCAATGTGAATCTGATTAGTCTCAGTTAAGATGAATTTTGAGCCAAATTAGAGGACGAGCTCAGGTTAGATCGGACCGATCATCCCAAATCCATTTCTAAGAGGGGTTCAGTTCAACTCGGTTTATATTGTGGAGAGCTCGGATCAAATCAGACTGTTCTTACTAAGCTAACTCAATGGAATGGCGGAGCTCCCAGTAGTTATAGAATCAAAACTTGTCAATTACGTGGAAGGTAACAATTACCGGGAGGTGCATTACCAAATGGGCTAGTTGATCTACCAAATGAGTCTATCAAAACTGATTAGTCTCAGTTGGGTTGGATTTGATCTAACCCTCCTCTCCCTCTCTTTTCTCTATCCCTTTGCTTGGTCAAACTGTTCACATCAACCTATGCGTTCCATTCCCTTAGGGGGACCTATAGGGCTCTCTCGCACTAAACGATCCCTAGGCCAACTATCCCTCTCTGGTTGCTTGATTAGACTGTTTGTTGATAGTTATAGAAGGGTCAAGTGTTACCCTAATGTTCCTCCAAACCAAAGGTTGGTCATTCAAAACCCACACATATGCACGTGTACACTCGTACACTTGGTATTTGTTTCATGAAAATATACTTTATATTCTGTAAATCCATGCGATAATTTCTCTCTCTCTCTCTTGTAAAAAGCCAAAAGACCACACCATTATCTTATTAATTCATAAAAGC
>JBBPFP010000095.1:1597337-1609203 GCA_037974795.1 Kaempferia galanga | reverse complement strand
TCCAACTCCCTTTGCTTACCAATGTGGGACTAAACTCATGCATCCAAATGTTTGAATTCTCAAAACCAAAATCAACACTTCCAATTTCTAGAGTAGGTTTTCCACCATAGTTAGCTCCAACTTTAGATCCTCCGTAAGCTTTAAGGCTTCTTGTTCGATGAGCTTTGATTGCTCAGATATTTCTGCAACAAGGTGTTGCACTTCTTGCTTTGTTAAAGGTCTACATTCTGCGTACAGAGATGTTAGATCCTTCAAAGCAGTTCTTAATTTGTCTAGTTCCTTCTCAAGGTTTTGGCAGCGTTCGAGGATTAATTTAAAGTTCCTTAAGTGAACTCGTGAAGATAAACAGGTTCGGTCGTAAACAACCGCAAGATTATTTGCTAGTTGTGATGTAGTAACTTTAGAAGATAAAGCAAGGTTAAGGTATTATAAGTTAGGCGTTCGAGAATTATCATACCAGTGTTGAATAACTTTTCCCCAAATTTTAGACATTCCTAGTTATGCCATGGCACCTTGAGGGGCAGTTTCTCATCAAATTTGCTCACGTCGGTGTTCCCTTGGACTTACCCTGGCTTTCAAACCTGTTACCAAGTTAGGACCGACTCTTTTGCAAGCCTAATTCACATAATACCAACATCCAAACTGCCGAGTATAACAGAAGAAGTCTGCAAAAGGTATTAGTTACGCAAGAAAAATGATAACATCTTTAGCCTTCCTATCATACCTTAACCTTAAGAAGTTTAAGTTACTGTTGTCATCTCTTTAATTCAAGCTCTGGTACCAGGAGGGAGTTGGTGTGTTGGGTAGATCGGGATCAGGCGATCAAAAATTAAAAGCATGAGTGTATACTTGGATAATGATTGAGAATTCTTAGAAGCAAAGTCGAGTGAGATGTTATTCTGTACACCTTAACTACACACCCCATGAACACTTAAAATTTTTTTTTCAATTTCAATGTTTTCATGTTTAATATTATAACTCAACCCTTAGATCATAATAACAAAATCTTATTATCATTATCGGGAGCTTAAAAAAATAAAAATTCACCGTGGACGAGTTGCAATGGGTTGCATCCGACGTGGGCTATCTGACGAGTTCAAAATCAATTTTTTTTTTTTTAAATACCTCTCTCATCTACATGTAACTCTCTTCTCTCAGCTACATGTAAGATGGCTGGATTTTACAAACAAGCATCAAGATAGAGCTAATCTTTACATACAAACTTCAATAACCATTTTAACTTGAGCAGGCAAACCTTTGTGAAAGCCTGGCTTGAGGAAGCTGAAGAAAAGAATAAAATTAATGCAACAAACTAGGAATTTATAGTACTGCCTTTTATTACTCGGTTGTGCAACAAATATAGTTAGACCGTGGAGTTGTGCATCTTACCAACGAAAGATGTTGACAACCTGATGCATGGAGCTAGTCATGTAAAAATTTTCCCTATTTCAGCTTATGATAAATGATTTTATTTTAGCTCTTTCAAGCGCCATGACACTGCTTGTTCTGCATCTTCATAAAATATTAGTCTATTGGTTGTAGTTTTTATTATCATCACAGGAGTGAGTGCTATTTTCAGTGTCGTTATGACAGCAAATGTATTAGCCTGCTTGTTTATCAGAAACGGATTCTAGATGGTAAGAATTTCCAACTGCTTCTTAATAATGAGATAATAATGTTAGAGGATAATAATTTTGATCTTTAATTTTTACCACATCTAGCCTCATTTATTTGGCCGTGTGTGTGTTTTAATGTTTAATCTCATTTACACTTCAAATAGTTTTTTTTAATGATTACGATTTCTAAATTTTATTTGATTGAAGATAGATGATTCTTTTTCTCTGATAATAATATAAATAAAGATGGATAATATTAGTAGTCAATCAAATAAATCCAAAACATAACATAAGCATTCGAATTACAAAAAAAAAAACTTTTAAAATCAAATACTTTTACTTCCATCGTAGGCAGTGTGGAGAGGTGGAAATGTATGGGGAGACACCTCATCAGATTAAAAAAACAACGAAAAGAACAACTCGTCACTCATACAAAGAGAACCATAATTTTAAAACCAATTTAGTATATTCCTGGACAGCATTTTACCCGACACCCCTCACTACTACAAAAGAGAACTGAAGTTTTAAAATCAGTTTGATTCCTAGACAGCATTTTTCGGAACTGTGATAACTTTAAAATAAGAATCAGCAACAAGTCTATGAAGGCAATTCGGAAAAAAAGAAAGGAAATAATAAACAGCAGAGGTATCCGAAGACAATAATACTTCAATCATTCTAATCTAGAAAAGATATGATCCAAGAAACTTACCAGCTGCTCAAAAAGAATTACAGTTACTCCATGTGGCAAGTGCGTAACACTATGAGAATGAAGGTGCATTCCATTATCTTATTTGTTTGAGCAGCAGAAGAAAATTATGCTGTGGGACACATGGAATATTCTGCCGTGACATATGATTACATGGTCCAGCTGCTTGTCCTCTGAACAATGATTATGCGATGTTATGTGTTGGCACACTAATGTAAAATTTAGTGTTCTTAAAGTCATCGAGCAATGGATTGTATCCATCTTTTGTCCTCGTCTTCGATGGCAAACCAAATTCATCCATGAAAGCGGATGTATCAAGCTACAAGAAAGTGCAATGATCAAGCGTTTAGATATTTACTAATATGAAGCAAAAAAATGGCAAGTGAAAATTGTTCTAAGAAGTTGCCAAAGGGCTACTGGGGTAAAGAAACTAGAACAATAAAAGAAACTCTCATTAAGCAATTAAACATATTTGATCTTCAGCGTGATACAAGTAATGAGAGTGAAATAAAAATATATAACCTGCTAAAGAAGAAAATTAATCACGAATGGGCAGGAACCAAGTGGGTCAGCTTAGTCTATAAATTGGTTGAAGCATGCACACTATAAATCAAGTGTGTCATACAGCAAACCCAATTTTTCATTCAGGCAATATGAAAACAACCTGACTTGATCTATGTGATATTAATTATATTCTATTTATGTTTCATTTCCTCAACCTCTCCATAACACAGAATTAACCAGTGGAAGTAGATCATAGCATCTACCTGACATTCCTGACCATTTTTAGCTTCCTGTTTTTCTATTAATTTAGAAACTCCACTCCAGGTTGTGCAAACTACTTGCATCAATGCTTTATCTGAACTTATATCTAAAACCAAAGGGCCAACAAACTGAACTTAATTGTGTCGAATCAAATGAGGTTACACAGTGATTGCCACACCAAACTAATGCAACCGAAAGTTTACAAGAAAAGAAAAACTCGACACTTAGTGAAAATAAGATAAGGCAGAACTCACAATGATTGTTCTCCTCTTTTTTAATGGCTTTTGAGGAGTGGAAACCTTTTGCTCAGATGACCAGCCAGAGGTGTAATGGTCGATTCTCTCTAGCAGCCAGAAGTCTGTTGGGAAGAAGATATCGGCATTTCCCTGATGTGACAACATTCGTATTAGGCATTATGACTAAGCAATTTCTGATGCCTTAAATAAAAAACATCAGAATGCTGATACAAAAATTACTTAAAGCTTAGAGGTTGGTTTTCTTCATTGTCAGAAAATACAAAAAGGCAACAGTGAAATATACCCTCGTCCATGTAAATAATAGAAACCATTTTTTACTTCATGTTGCATCGAGTTTAATGGCATGATAAGAATTATGCAACTAATCTCACACAGTTGGGCTAACATGATTTGCATCAGTTCAACTTCACGCATAAAAATGGATGCATGTATTGTCCATGAAACATATGAATCATGGTTTGAAATCTTGTATTGTGTTAGGTGGCACAGTCAGAATGTATGGTTCTGATAAATTACCAGAAACTCAATACGGCTTGGCACAGAAAATTTATCCTATGTCAACCATGTCGATAGTTTGGTATCGTATTAGCATTTGACACCCATAAATACCAAGATGAACTGAAACAATATTTGTTTTTTTTTCTTTTTTGACATGTGTTCATGCGATAAACAATATCAAAATTGTATCATTCTAAATAGGACATGAAGGATGAACTTTGATATATAGTTATGCTCTCTTTTTCTACTTGTTCATCACATGTCTCTTTCCTCTTCCGCTTCCAATTCTCCATGGGTACTATAAGTTGAAACATAGCACAATACCAAAATAGTATCATTCCAATCAAAGTCTTAGAAAAACATGATTTTTGGACTGTGATAGAGATCCCTTGACCAAACTATAACTCTATATGGCTCCTGCTCTCTTTGAAATATGTTGGCTGCAAATTCAAACGATAAAAGTACAAATAACTAGAATAACATGGGATAAAACAAACCAAGCCAAATAGAGGATCACATATACTTATCACATGGCATACACATTTGGTAAAATTGATTCTGTAATTGCTTCATAAAAAAACTTGATTCCAGAAGCCAGCTGATTCAACTGTTTCATGGAATCTACAATCATTGTGATTCATTTTTTTTCAAAAGAAAAGTTCGAAAGTTTCATGAGATGATACTTGCGTTAATTGTTTAATTGTACATTCTGTGGAAGTTTTTATTTACGAAAATCATTGACAAGTAGTCAAATTTGATGGACACCAACCTAGCTGAAAGGGTTATAGCACTTGAGAAGAATCAAATCATCTTCTGAAAAAACAGAATCTAGAAACCTTTATACCTTCGCATCAAGGTAGCTATCATAATCCGTAGTCCTTCCACCCTTCTGCAGAACTAACCTTGGTCAGTGCTCAAGATTTTATCTAGTTGTAAGATGCCTTAACACATACAAGGGTATAAGAATGAATTGTACAATGAACAAATTATACATGAGATAACATTTTTGTGGTAGCACATTCTTTGAAGACTTCTCTAAAGTAAATCCTAGCTTTGAGAATCATAAAATTTCTATACTATATTTATTATGTCCAAGAATAAGTATAAATAAGTGTTAGTCCAAGTACCAGACCAAGGTTTAGAGTTTGGAGCAATATTAGTACCAGAACCATGCCTGTTAAGCACTTTATACAAGTTACAAAAAGGTTACTGCAGAAGAAATAAACAGTTAGAATTGTTCCACTTTGCCACAAGGGGCATGTTTAAAGTTTCAAGGATGTAAGGTTATGGCATGCATGCCTGGCAAGCATAGTTAATTCATGCCTAAAGACAACTAACAACCAAAAGGTAACTATACATGAAGCCCACTGTACTAAGGTAACCAACAGTATAAGATAAACTGATGAATCCAACATTCTAGCATTCGAGCAAGAACCGATGTCAGATTAAAACTTGACATCAACAGATAAAAAAATGGACTTTTTGTGAATTTTATATAAACCCCATATGTGAATATAGTTAATTAAACAATCGTCCAAAATCAAAACTAGATCAACAAGAGCAAATATTACCAGTTTTGTCAATGATACTTGGCACGAATCATGTATTGCCTCTATCAAGTAATAATGGTATTTATTTCAAACCGCATTGAGTGAAACAAATTCCAAAGGCACAAAGGAAGGATAAGATACAAGATTTTCTTCATCTTTTTACTTTTCCTATTCCTCTTCTTTTTTTTACTTCCTCTTATTCTCATTGTCCAAGCATCATTGCTCCTCATCAGATCTTCCTTTGTGATCCACAGTGTAATCCTCTGCCACTCATGAGTGGATGTCATGTGATTACTCTCTCTCTCTCTCTCTCTCTCTCTCTCTCACACACACACACAGAATAGATGTTATGCAAAAGTGAAAGCAGGAAGGACCCGATAATTGATATATTTCTTATTTTCACAAGTTATTAGGCTATTTGCAAGGAAATCAGAGAGGTTCACCTAACCAAACTACAAAATTTGATGCAACACTGTATCAATCCATATTGTGGATTGTCTTGGGTCGATAATAATACCTAACTTTTACAGCTATAGATGAAACCCACCTGAAATTAAAAATTTTAAACTTGAAAAGGATTAACTTGCTTACTATGATACCGGAAAGGCAAAACAAAAAGACAAGATACTAAAAAATTAACAATTAATTTCAGCATCTTTGGAGCACATGTATTGATCAATTATTATATGAAAAAAAATAACACTGACAAAGGATCCAGTATTGGATCACTAATGAAAGAGATACCATGGAGGAAACTAAAGGAGCTCTATCACCAGGTATCCTAACTTCTGGAAGATAGCTGAAATCAGAAGCAATAAGGGACATCTTTGGCAGAGCCGAATGTAGAACCTCCATTAGTTGCTGAAAGTTAAAACTCATATGTTAGTATTACAAAGCATGCATGTCATCCTGACCAGTAAACAGAAAATTAATATATAAGGCGTAAGTTAAGATGAGATTTGTCCTACCAAACAACCGGTTGGCATCCAAGATCTTCGAGGCCTCGGAAAAGCTTTTGACCAAATACGCCTACTTGCAGAAACTAACCTGTTTGTACCAGCAGCATGATCTTCATCCAAGCCAATAATCTTGATGCATTTGGCAATCAACAAATCTTGTATTGGCTTATAGACTTCTGAGATTTGCGAGCTTTCTTGGAGAGAACAACCACGTAAGTATTGAGAAAATCAAAATTGTAGTATAACAGATACTCATACTTCAGCCACAAATATACCAATGGGCATACAAGTTGGCTTCTCCAATGTAAATTAGGACATAATAAAATGAATTGGATGTTACTACGTACACAAAATACTCTTTTGGGTCAACAGAAAACAGATGAAAAAAACTTATAAATTAACAAGAAATAGAACCCAGAAGAAAATCTATTTATTCTTTCTTTGGAGTACATGCAAATATCAAACCCAATATACACTTTCAGCAATAACCACTTTTGTGGCTTCCATAGGAGAAAGCATTTTAACATGAAGAATGCCCACACCACTGCTATATATTGAAATAGTAAATATGAGACATGAATTGCAATTTAGCACAGAAATCAAAGGACTGTAACATCCTGAATTTGATGGATAAGATCGCAAATATGATTTAAATGAATTATTTACATATTAAAGAATGTCAAGCAAATTGGAAAGACATCACTAGTTAAAATATCTAAAAGTAAATAAAATAAAAAAGGTTTTAATAATTGAGAAACTAATAAGAACTCAGCTGCAAGAGTATTACAATTGGCAATAATTTTGTCTTTCCTATAGAATTCAAAATTACATACATACCTTTTGCCTTCTCCAACCAAACTTCCATCCATGGAGACACCTGATTTGGGGAATAGAGTAGATCATGTGGAAGATTGTCAAGTACCTATAATTAGAAAAACAAAATTTACATCAACTAAACAATCACTAGAATGTTTTTACAAAGTCATAAAAATGGGTAGCTGACTTGTGAAAATTAGTTAGACAAGGAGGCCATGCCAACTGATTCAGAATGTAAATCCCTTGATGTAAATGGGATCTCTGCAAATGATCATGGTGGATAACATATTGCAATCTAGATCTGCGTAACCCCACTTGCCTGATGCTCAATAAATGCTTATTTTAAATTGTATAATGCCACAATGTTTATCTAAGGAAGATTCCCTTTCTAATTCTAAACACAGATTCCACATCACAAGTAGTTTGTTAACAAAATAAATTAAGAGTTCATTTGCAAAGGAGCTGAAAACTAAAACAATATTTACAACACGATATAACTCCAATTTACTTAACTAGGTAGGAGTCAGTATGCGCAATTACTAAAAACTCAAACAGACTTTTACAGCATAATCTAGTTCAAGTTTAACTGTCCAATAAACATTTTGTCATTTTGGTAATACGCAATGAAAAAATTAACTCAATGTTACCTAGAGTTAGCTGACAAATGTACAACTTGATATCATTTCAGTGTACACCTATTGGTATATTGTTTGTTGTCAGTGCAAAACTCACTTGACACCTTTTTCAAACTAGCATTGCAGTGTTTCCAAACTGATACAAGCAAAAAACCAAAACATGTCATTCTTGTGGTTAACTTTCCTTTGTTAGTACCTAAAGAAATTTTATTTTATTTATTTTGTAGACCAAGTAAATTGATTTTCTTAATAAGCTAGAAGTTAATTATGCTGCTAATTGAGGAAATCTCTCTTTTTTTTATTATTTTGAAAACCTAGTTTAAGTTGTAAGTTGTGTCACTAATCATGGTACACCTTACCAGCAGATATTATTGTCGTGTACTATTCCTATACCTTTGTAGAAAAGTAAATTAGCATCTGATTTTTTTTTTTTTTCCATTTTGAAACTTATGTTCATGGTCTCTTTTATCCTCCCCTGAATTGACCATGTGAAAAGAAGAGAAATTGAGTCTATTTCGTAAGAAAAAGCTTTTAATTAGCTGCTGCTTTTTTCCCATGCATTGCAGATGCGTTTGCTGAACTATTTAGTACCAAGGTTGTCAACTCAAGATTCATATCGTGAATTATCCTGAATAGGAATCAATCCACGTATACTGAAAATTATAGGTAAATATGTAAACATATTAAGAAAAATGTCTTTGGTTGGAATAATTTTAGCCACAAATGTATTAAAATAATGTAAAATGATGTAAAAAGAGTATGGTTGTTACTTGTCACAAGATAAGTTTTTCTTTTCCAAGGTTTAAAATCTTGAGCTAGGTCGGAGCTACTCCTCGAAGCTCAAACCAAAGCCGAGAGAAGATGCAGAGAAGGAGAAGAAGCTCAACATAGTCTCACTGAACCCTACTTTTTCATTGCTCACTGCACAATCTCTCTCGGTCTCTTATGACATCATGAAAGTGAATTAAAGAAGCCTAGCAAACATTGCAGACCTCTCGTGCAACCTCGACAATGCAAAAATCCTCGACAACCTTTGCAATCACTATAAATTCCATATCAAAGTTGTTTCATGTGCCAATCAGGTAAATTCTGTCAGTGCTGAGCAGCATGGACAACATTTAAAGCCTTGCTCTTTTGCATTATTTTCTCTCTTTCCCACTATTCTCTCATTTTTCATTGATTTGAACAATAATTATCTTACTAGCTGTAAATAGTGGTAGGAAGTGGTAGAGCGATCAATGACAACCTAGGTGGTTGATTTTTTTTTTTTTTTTTAACTATCTTCATACATAATTAAATAATATATTAACTAAAGGAAAGAAATTAAATAAAGGATAAAAAATTTACTATACAATATATTAATTAAAAATAAAAAAGTTAATCTAAATATTTTTTTAAATAATATTTTTTTAAATATATATATTAAATTAATAGGATAATTTTATTAGGATTTAATTAAGCTTATTAAAATTATCTCAATCATAGCTTGGAGTTGATTAAAATTATTAATATAAAATTTTAATTAAATCCTAAGTTCAAAAACAAAAAACTGTGTTTTTGCTTTGCTGCTTTGACATCGAAATTGTCTTCAGCATCCAACTTGTCGTTGGACCAAACGCTTTACTTGAGCCCGATGACAAATCCTGACCCATCGAGCGAGCCCGAATGCGTCACGGGAGCCCGGCAACAAGCTCGGACACATTGCTCAAGCCTAGCGATGAGCCCAAACACGTTGCTTGAGCCTAGCAACGAGCCCGGACCCATCACTCGAGCATAGCGACAAGCCCGAACCCGTCGCACAGCCTAACCCCGTTGCAAGCTGAGCCACATGACCTTTTGACAAAAAAGAAATTATTTGAGATTATGAGTGATATTTTGTTCTTATCTCTTTTATTATATTGTTTCAATTCAAGTGTTAATTTTCTTTTGTTTGAGATAGAGATAATTGCATCGTGACAAAAAAGAATATCCACATGTTAGCATCCTCTTGTACCATTTAAGTGATTGAGACTTCCAATAAAAAAAGCAATAAACGCTAAAACTCCAACCAATGCATTCTTGGGCATACATGTGGAAGACAAAGATACTTGGCTTCAATAATCCACTCATCCTTGGGCTCTGTATCAAATAAATATATGTAGCTCAACTCAAGATGAAAATTGTATTTGACAAGTGGAGGGCATTCAATCTGTGTTCTTCCAAACAATTGCTTCTTTTAAAGTTCACATGTTCAAAAGTACTTTAGTTTCTTACACACTGCACTATAAGTTAAGCTTAAAATGCAAATGACAAGTTTTTAAAATCATGACACTTTTCCCCATAATTTTCCTACCACTGAGCTATATAAAACAAATAAAATAAAATAAAAAACTCACAATGATCTTTGTTAAGTGAAGAAAATGTTCTTACGGTTCAATCAAGAATTTGAATGATGAGATAGGTGAAGAAAATGTTGTTCAGGTTGTAACAGATGGAAGATCTAATTATGTAGTAGTAGTTGCGAGATTGTTGGAAGAAAAAAGGGGGGAAATATTTTGGTCTCCTTGGGTTGCACACTGTTTAGATTTGAGTTTTACAAATATTAGTGAAATTTCTATCTTCTTTGATACTATTTAGAAGGCTAAGAGAATCACTGGGTTCATTGACCATCACACATTGGTAAAATTCCCAGAAGAATTAATAAGGTGAGCTAGCAAGAATTATTGTGACTGGACTTGCCGAATCATACCTCACATTGAAGACAATGCCAAGGAAAATGGCTTAGGTCAATTTGTGCATCTGAAACATCAACCAAAACTTATTTTACAAAATTGATTGTAAGGAAAGAGAGTACAAGATATTGTATCAACTGATTTGAGAGTTTTGAAATTAATGTTCTATTTGCAGTGTGAGATGCGGCCCGTAAAAATCCTTGAACTTGTGGTAGTTATGCAAAACGAGCCAAGGGATACATCTATGAAGAAATGAAATAGAACCAAATAACAAATTACACAATATTTTAGATGCATCAAGGTTCAATATTGATGTAATTGAGCGATCGCTCATACAAGTTAGGATTTACAACTTTATAGACTTCCATGTTCCAGCATACTATCTTAATCCCAGGTATGAATTTATATTTAATTTCACCTTTGATTTATCATATTCATTTATACCTCATGAATCTTGTAACACCATGACATTTAAATTTCTAAGTTTCAATACAATCAAAACTTTAACCATGATGTAAAAGGCTTGCACAAGATTATTGAGAAGATATATCCTGATGTGGAGACAAGGATAAAAGCATATGAGCAACTTCAAAATTTTGATAGAATCAAAGAATTGTTCAACATGAGCAATAGCAATAACAACCATAGATAGAAAACAATTAGGTAAATTAAGTAATTAAAAAAATACATTAATTTTTATTTTGAATCTTAACAAAGATCTTTGTGGGTTTGTTGCTTTTTATTTTGTTCTACGGTAGAAAAGTTATGGAAAAAGATGCTCTAATTTCAAAGCCTTGTTTTTGCATTTTAAGCTTACCTTGTGATAGAAAATTGAAGTACTTTAGAACATATACACTATAAAAGAAGAAATAACACAGAGATTGAACTCCCTCATCTTTGTCAAACATAATCTTCAACTTGAGTTGAGACAAAAAGTTTGACAAGAGAATGGACACTCATATAATCTATATATTTGTCAGAGATCAAGTCTGATGATGGATGGATCATGAAGCTAATGATCATTCACACACAACAACCAAGCTAATGATCATTCACATACGCCCAAGAATATTTTAACCTTGAGGGTAGGACATATAAAGAAAGGAAAAGTAGGTAAATGAATACAATGAATTTATGTATATGTATTGTCAAACATAATCTTCCTTAATAGACTTTTAGTTCTATCCACCTCTTCCTTCAACAAGGGATGTCTTAATAGGTATCAAGTTGGAGGATGATAACCACGGCCAAATTGACCAACTTCTTCCGCAAACCTCTCAAAGATATTATTGTCAATAGCATGAAAAGGAATACCGACTCATACACCCAAGGATAGAAATTTCGTGCCGAGTC
>JBBPFP010000095.1:1467980-1480314 GCA_037974795.1 Kaempferia galanga | reverse complement strand
AGATGAATGGCGATCAACTATGTCTCCCGACTCATTGGAAGGTCAAGCATTACTTGACGATTGACCCAGAGTCGAGAAAAAAATCCAAGGAATGCAACTTTCAGAAGACGAAGCCGAAGAATTTGATACTAAAGGAACGAATACAATATTAACAGGAAAAAATAGAAGTGAGTGATGTAAAAGGGTAAAAATGTAAAAGAATTACGTGAGCTTTGATTCCCCTATACCCTAAGAGGATACGTAGGCAACTTAAATGCAAGCCCCTTTTTTAATAAATTTTAAATTTTAATTTATGAATTTTGAATTTTTTTTAATATATCAAATTATCGCAAATCGTAATGAATCATGAACCGAACTGTGAACCAGTGGTTCAGAGGTGATCAATATATTGTTGCTCAAATATAACTTTTTTGTCCATTGAAATCTAATCACGCTAATTAGTTGACTCCACGCCTTCATTAGATTTTCAATTCGTAAGTCAACAAAGTTGCAAACTATCACTCAAACCTATTTTCCCCTACCTAGTTAAACATATCATCATGATGACATTAGCAAGAAAAGAAACTTCACAAGCATCAAACTTCACAAGTTTACTTATGTTTTAATTATCCTCTCCCTTACCTTCAGAGTCCACTGTAAAATAAATAAATACTTATTGTCCTTCGATCCGCATCAAATCATCATGACTGAGTCATCCTTGATAGATTTTTATATTTAAAAAGACAATTCTGTGTCTTGTATATTTATTTGTATTGTGATTATTTGTGTTTGTTGATAAGGAACTCTCACTTTGTTTGTTGATATGTCTGATTTAAATTTTTTTACTTGAGACAATAGTATAATAGTTATATCCTTCAACGAATAATTAATAGATTTAAAATTTAAATTTCAACTGCGATGCATCATAGAAGAATTTTCTTTCCTGTGAGAAGTATCTCTAAGAATGTTGGCCGTCTAGAGATGAACTTCTATTAGCACTTTCCAATTTATCTAGCCGGTGGAAAACTTTTGTAGAAATAAATAGATCACTCCATGATGAATGAATTCACTAAATACATAGTGAAAAACCAATCAAAAGCATTAATTGTTCTGGTCAATAAACACTATTATATATAGTGCGTTAGGTTCAGTCCATAGAAACTCTCCCGTCAAGCTTCACTCTTCGTTATCATTAAAAATATATTGCTTATGAACCAACACTGCCAAAGTGGGCAGTTAGGCCGTCTAACTCGACTAGTAGGACGATTAATCAAGTCCGGCAACCCAGTTATAGCCTAAATAAGTTAATTTAGACTAATGACTCGACCAAATAACTCAGTTAGGTCATGCAGATACTGACTGTATTGAGTAGAATAAAAATGAATGAATTGGGAAATCATAAGATTGAGTAGGAGAAATAGATTAATTATTCAATTGGATAATTGAGTAATTTGAACAAAACATTTCTTATACAGCATTACTTACTAAAGTGATGTAATGTCTATTCTATTATGGGAACCACATTAATTAATATAATTAAAATTTTATTACAAATACTCTACTTATATTTTGATTATTTTAAGCTTACTCAACATTATATTCCATTAAATAATTAGCTCATTCAGTATTCACTCTATAGAAAAATTAAGATTAAAATTAGTTTATTTGTTTAATGTCAAAACGCGTTAAAATTATTCATTTAATTTTATAATTTATGTGATTATATAAATATCGATATAGTTTGCTAAGACGCGGATTTGATATTTGATATTTGGCAAAAATAAATAAATAAATAAATAAAAGAAAAAAAGTGGGGTTGGTAGCTGATGAAATGGACCTTTGACTTTTTTGCTGACGGGCATGAGTGTTGCTATTTAAGGCCGGTTCGCCTCCGTCTTTCCTTCGCAAGAAGCTCTGCATCTCTGGCCACTTTCTTCCGCCTCTCAGATCTCGCCTTTTCCGTTTGCTGCCTCTTTAAAAATATTGTGGAAGGGGAGGCGCGCAGATCTCCAGGTAATTTTCTCACTAGATCTGAAGTTTTTCGTCTGCTTTTCCTCTTGAGATTCTCGATCTTCTGCTTTACCGCTCTTTGATCGTAATGCACGTGCCTTAGATCTGTCTGCCCTTTGCGCGATTTTGCCGATGAACTAAATTGTGTCCGGGGTTTTCGTGGGAATTTTGGATCTAAGCAACTTTTAGCAGAATTTTGGTGATCAGCAGCCGCCGGAGAACTGGAGAAGGAAGGATGTTTCGGATCGAATCTGATCCTTTAGGAAGATCTTATCATGATGCAGATCCATTTGTCTGTCGTTTGATAATTAAATCTGATATTGTTGGTATTTTTACAGATCGGATCTTTACCTATCAATTGATGGGAAGCATTGGGGTTATGAAATACTTTTTCTTTTTTAAAGATCTGCAACGGAACGGATCTAAAAACTAAAAGCCGCCTTTTATTACCATTTCGCTAAAGGTTTCGTTGGATCATGTAGATTTATTTGATCTTTTTTTCTTCTTCATCTTTTCTCAATGACTATGTCAGGGTTTTCTTTTCATGCATGATGCCTTTAACTTTGAATCTGTCTATATACCTTGTCTTATAATATCAATGTATTATTAGTTAATAAATGCTCTTATTTGCTAGAAAGATGTTTGAACAAATTATCTTTTGTGTTCGTTTTTTTTATTTAGGAATTTATTCGGGTTGAAGATTTGTGATTATTTGATTCATTGCTTATTATATATCAATCACTAGTTTTGGATTCACTGACTAGATTTTGTTTTTCATCTAATTGATTCAGTCCATCTAAACAAAAATGGTGAAGATTTGCTGCATCGGCGCCGGCTATGTCGGTGGCCCAACAATGGCTGTCATTGCTCTGAAATGCCCTTCCATTGAGGTGGTAGTTGTAGACATTTCCGCTGTTCGCATTGCTGCATGGAATTCTGAGCAACTTCCAATCTATGAGCCTGGACTTGATGAAATTGTGAAGCAATGCAGAGGAAAAAACCTATTCTTTAGCACTGACGTGGAGAAGTATGTTCGTGAGGCCGATATCATTTTTGTCTCAGTGAACACACCCACCAAAACCCGTGGCCTTGGTGCTGGCAAGGCAGCTGACCTCACCTATTGGGAGAGTGCTGCTCGGATGATAGCCGACGTCTCACAATCTGATAAGATTGTGGTTGAGAAGTCCACCGTCCCTGTCAAAACTGCCGAGGCTATTGAGAAGATTTTAACCCATAACAGCAAAGGCATCAACTACCAGATTCTCTCCAACCCAGAGTTCCTTGCAGAGGGTACAGCAATTCAGGACCTATTCAGCCCCGATCGTGTCCTCATCGGTGGTCGGGAAACTCCAGAGGGTCAAAAGGCTATCCAGGCGCTAAAAAATGTGTATGCCCATTGGGTTCCTGAGGAAAGAATTCTCACTACCAATCTATGGTCAGCTGAGCTATCCAAGCTCGCTGCTAATGCTTTCCTAGCTCAGAGGATCTCATCCGTCAATGCCATTTCAGCCCTCTGTGAAGCCACAGGGGCAAATGTAGCTGAAGTGGCTTATGCCGTTGGCAAGGACAGTAGAATTGGCCCTAAGTTCTTGAATGCAAGTGTCGGTTTTGGTGGCTCATGCTTCCAGAAGGACATTCTCAACTTGGTTTATATCTGTGAATGCAATGGCCTCCCTGAGGTGGCCAACTACTGGAAGCAAGTCATCAAGATCAATGACTACCAAAAGAGCAGGTTCGTGAACCGTGTTGTCTCTTCCATGTTCAATACAGTGTCTGGAAAGAAGATTGCTATTCTGGGCTTTGCCTTCAAGAAGGATACCGGCGACACAAGGGAGACTCCTGCAATTGATGTTTGCAAGGGCCTCATAGGTGACAAAGCCAAGATCAGCATCTATGATCCCCAGGTGACTGAGGATCAGATCCAGCGTGATCTTGCCATGAACAAATTTGATTGGGATCACCCTATCCACCTGCAACCAATGAGTCCAACCGCTGTGAAGGAAGTGTCAGTGACCTGGGATGCTTATGAGGCCACTAAGGGGGCACATGGAATTTGCATTCTGACTGAGTGGGATGAATTTAAAAAACTGGACTATGCAAAAATCTATAATAACATGCAGAAGCCTGCATTCATCTTTGATGGTCGCAATGTGGTAGACCCCGAGAAGCTTAGGGAGATTGGCTTCATCGTTTATTCGATTGGAAAGCCATTGGATCCATGGCTCAAGGATATGCCTGCCGTGGCCTGATTGGGAGATCTGGTAATCAGCAACATATGGTGGAGCTCTTAGATATGATACATACTAGTTTTCGTGGTTCAGTGTGAGAATTCTCCCTTGATCGTTGTCTTGTGGCCTGTTGTTTAGGCATTATTAGTTTAAAAGATGTCGATTACACTATTTTCCTGCTTCTGTTGTACTTTTTGAATATCTTTTGTTGCATTACATGGGAGTACTAATACTTTTATTTTGTTTACTAGGTAATTTTACTATGACAAAACATGATTGGAAGTTTCTTTACCTTTTCCTTTTCCCTCTTATGAAATGGTTCTTTCTTAGAATAATTTCTAATGCTAATAATCAGATATTGAAACAGTTGCAGATTAATAATTGTATGGTTCTTAGTTCAGGGCAAATGGCGAGCATAATCACTTATTATTACAATTAGTTCAAGCAAACGGGACAAATAGTCAAAACAGTTGCAGATTATGCTGGGCAAATTATGCGGCAGGATTTATTCCTTCGATCTGCAGATGACATTGTCTAGCTAATAAATCACAAATTATTTTTTTCCCTTTAAAACATCAGAAAAAATTATCCTGGAAACAGAGGTCAAGATAATCCATCAATCGCCAAGATGTGTTACATTTTCATGTGGTTCTCCGTACATTACCAGGAACATATACATTCATCAGCCTGAACGCTTCAGCGTGGTATTTGATTAAGATCATAGTTTTTCACTTCTCATCTGACTGGTGGAACTGCAGCCAAAATTCCAAAGAGTTTAATAGCCTAAGTTGGGCTAAATATTACTATAGTTCATAGCTGGTTAGAAATTATCAGCTAACCTACCTCAGCCTCAGTTATTCCACAATAACTGGCATCATCCGCAACCAAGGCATTACGGAGCCACAATAAGTAACTAGTTGTTATCAGGAGGAATTCAGTGACTATTTCTCTGAGGTTTTCGTCTACTCCTGCAAGGAGGTATTATTTGTGAAATTTACGACTGTCCTAATGCAATAGTTGAAAGAAACAATAAAAATTATATCAACAGAGATACAAACAGTCACAGATGTCTGGTGAAGCATGTTATTTGTGAAAATCAACCATGGTTTAATCCAAGAATGCTTGAAGAGTTACCTACTATCATTTGGCAAGTGCTGCAGCATCAATGCCCTTGTTTTTCCATCAGGTTTGAGTCCAATGCAGCCCATCTTCTTGTACAGTTTTATTGCTACAGAAATCTTTCCGCGTAAACACAGCCCATGAACTA
Source organism: Kaempferia galanga (assembly GCA_037974795.1). Classification (NCBI taxonomy): domain Eukaryota; kingdom Viridiplantae; phylum Streptophyta; class Magnoliopsida; order Zingiberales; family Zingiberaceae; genus Kaempferia; species Kaempferia galanga. The sequence continues at coordinate 1,474,830 of JBBPFP010000095.1, read as the reverse complement.
GTGCATTGAAGATGGAAGAATTTGGCGAAACACTCTGTCAGATCCAAGAAGACGCAACATGAATAAATTTTCTCATAAGAGTACTAGCAACCATGACCCCAATTTACATGTACATAATAGAAGCAGCAAAATTCACCAATTATAGTTAGAAAAAAAACATTACGGTATTCAAAGATGGTGCAGATGGAAACTACTTGCCACTAATATAACTTATGATTACAAATGAGTCTATCTGAACTCAAACATCTTGAATCTTTTTTCTTTTTCAAAGCTAGTCAGTACGAGCTGAAATCAAACTACTAAACAATACTTGTCCAAAAACTTGTTGAGCTCAGCTGAATGTCTGATCACGGCAAGACAATTTTGCACTGGCAACAAAACTTTAGCTCATTTTTGAATTTATTAAAGCTGTGATACACCAATTCAAACACATTGATTTCACGTTTATAGATTTCTTCGAGGCTTCAGAAGGAATTTAATCAAACTCCAACATAGGCTTATATAGGAGTTTGATTAATTACTGAATCTTTACCTATGAATATGGAAAATCATAATCCTTAATTTGTAATTTATCCAAGTAATATTTGGCCTCAAATACTTAAATCAAGCAAACAAGCTTGTTTATTGAGTGTTCATGTTCTTTATTTGCCTTAATGGTCAGTGACCCACATTTGACTATGACAGCCAAGCATAGAAAATGTTAAAATGCTTACATACTGAAGTACTAAACAAATATAAATAAATTCTCCTCTTGACATGAGTAGTAAACCTGTTCATGAACATTTAATATGCTGAAACTGTTTTAATGCCTGATTAAAACAATGATGCTTAGCAAAGTTGTGCAATGATGTCAAACATAGAATTAAGCCAACATTGCGACCAATATGAGCTGCATTAACATAGGTGATGCTACACACTGTCATATTACATGGGTATTAGATTTATGCATCAAATAGTCACACATTGGTTTCAAATTTGATATTAAATATTGGAGAAACAACTCATGTCTTGTGATTGGGTTCAACCACATTGTTTTGACGTGTTGGCAATGTGGTTTAAGTTGGTCTATTTTATATTTTGATATTTGCATCTAGTATGCAGAAACTTGAATAATGCAGATAGGGATTGGGAGATCATATGCTCAAAGGTTCAAGGGCTTGAATCAAGTCAAGTGTGTGGAGATTGTGGACATAATGATCGTGGTGACCATGTGCTTGAGGACTGGAGGCATGAATTAAGTGGAGCATGGAGCATTATGGATTCAGTGGAATCCAGTTGTGGATATGTAGATCGTGGAGATTGTGTGCTTGAAAGCCTGAATTTGGATTAAATTGGTGAATTGAAGCTCAAGGAGAAATGACAGGATCAAGAGTTGGAGGCTGGGATCGAGGTTCTATTTGGATTAAATTGGTGCACTAGAGTTGGCCAAGAGCTCAAAGCATAAGAATCATGGCGAGTTACATTGAGTGATTGTAACCTTTGATTTTTGTCTTTGAGCATGTAACATTTTATATTGTATGATATTGTGATTACCTAATAGTAGATGACATACTTAGGGTTTGATGGTCCTGAAACGTTAAACCCTTGAGATGGTTTCCCAAGTATTTTGTCAAACAACTTGAATCTCAACTTTTGTGTAGGCTCACGAAAAAGTGTTAGCCAAGGGAAGAAGATTTCAAAATTATCAGTCAATTGAAAGTGATTTCCAATCAATTGGACTTGCCAACTATTAATTGACTGAGCAAAGGGTTTGAGCAAATAGAGCGTTTCTGTTTGAACAACAGTTGATTGCAAACTATTTCCAATAGACTATACACTTGATTAGTCCACCATTGGTAACTTTCAGTTGACTAGTGATATAATTGTTGTTATCCAACAATCATTTATATGCATCTAGTCGACTGGAGGCAACTAGAAGTGATTTTTCAATATATAATTTTTTGAGAGTTTTTGGGCATTAAAAACTTATTCTAAACATCAAATCTTCTAGGCTCATACTGATAAGTGCTCAAAATGATCAAAGAGCTTGAACATGGATTGAAATGGTTTTGTCATCAAGTTGTTAGTAATTTGTTATGGCCCTTTACTTTTTATTTCATTGTTTAGGGGAGGTTAAAGGTTTATTACAAGTGTAATCGTAGTTAAGTTCAAACTTGTGATAACTTATGAAATCTCATTAGTTAAGTCAAGGTGCATCTTTTTTTGTAGAAGTTTGGCCTAAATATTTTACATTTAATCAACTATTTATAACAATTTTGTTAACAAAATAAGTCTCCATATTCAATACTATAAACAAAGAAACAAATAATGCAAAAAGGAAATAATTTTGAAGAAACTAAATTGAAGATAAATTCCAGATTGGTGCATCTACAATAAAGAAAAAAATTTAAAAAACATTCAAGGTTTACACATTTGTAATAAATCAAAGATTTGATTGCACATTTAGACTAAAAAAATTAACAAGTGGATTAAGGTTCAAAGTTCTCAAAACTAATCATGTAACATATTGCATAAATGATCACAAAAATATCTCCAAATTAACAACAAATAGTTTAATATAATGAGTGATATTGGCTATGTCATTCTATTAGATTAAACTCATTCAACTTATTATTTCAATAACAACAAATGAAATGGATCATATACTATTCTCTATGTGAATTTTAAAATACTAAATGTGTTGGAGTTGAATAAAGAAAAAGTTTTAGCTGCATTAATTTGATGTGCTTTTAAATGAGATAAATCAATATTCCTACACATACTTTATGACATAGAAACACCATGCTTAAATCAGATTGCCAATAAGTAAGCGAGAATGAAATATTAAAAAGGAATAAAATGTCAAGAATCACAAAAGGAAGACATGCACATTGTAAGGGAGATGGACAAGAGCCTACCTCATTAAATCCAAAAGATGACACATTTTATTTCTCCAAAATTTTTAAGTTTCTTTCATAAAAATAAATTAGTTGGAGAAGAGAGTTCATTATATATGTTATAGACGCATTAATAGACTTCTTCAATATGATAATTATAATCTTATAAGAAATTATTTTAAAATAAAGGTTCTATTATAAATAATAATTTAACATTTTAACTTATTCTTCCGATAATAATAATAATTTTCATAATCAAATAATTTTAAAAATATTTAAATAATAATGAATAACATTTTCCATGCTGAACTCTTATAATAAAATTTTTTCCTATTTAATTAATTACGAAAATAATTTAAGTACTATACGATATTCACAACAAGCTCAAATGCTTGCAATAGATATTTAATTAGTTTCAAAATGCAAAATAATTTCATGCAACCTTAGCACCAAATAATCATTAATCTATCAAAACAACTTCAAATTAACCAATTCTAGTTTCATTAATTTAGCCATAAACTAACCACCATCCATGAAATAAATTTTATCCTAAATAATTAATTCTAGAATCTCCAAAGGAAATATTTAATTATTAAAATTAATGTTGAAGCTTTTATATAATTTTCTTATGTTTTAACAATGAAAGAATTAAGTAACAAATTATAATGTATCTCCAATCATCTTTAAATTGAAGATTTAAGTAAAGATTTAAATAACAAATATATCACACCAACTGAGTAATTTATTTAACATAATAACCTTATAATAAAAACTATTTTAATCACATTAAGACCCAAATTAAATAAACATGTATAAACCCGTCCTAACAAATCATAAAGGTATTAATATATACTTAATAAAACTAAGTTCTATCACATATCAAGAATACAATACTAATATCTAGGAATATACAAATTTGTTTTCAGATTTTCATTTTTGTTCTCAAGTTTTTTTTTTAAAAAAAAAATCATTCTTCACTCCCATCTGATTAAAGCCAATACAAAGGTTTTTGACTAATTACAACAACTGTCTATTGCAGAAACTATGGGTATGTGGGGCATTGATCTCGCTAAAAATATTTATAATGCAACGTTGCAAACTCTGGATATCAGGAACAACCATGTAATCAATGAACAAGAACAATCAACAGATATACAAAATCCAACAATATGCAAAGTATTTTCCATGGTCCAAAGTAAAACTGGCACATACCTCCATTATTTCCTCTAAATCATTCCAAAGAGATCCCCAAATGCATGATCTTATCAATGACAAGTATGTGAACATATCTGGTGTATGCTTCTGTTCAATCATGTGCCGATAAACTTGCAGTGCAACTTTTGGCTTCCTTGCAACCTCACAAGCAGAAATTGCATGGTTATAAGAGACAGTAGACATTTCAATTCCACAGTTTTCCATCTCCCACAATATCTGTAGTGAGCGGTCCCATAAACCAAGTTTTTGACAAGACATGAGCGCAGTGTTATATAAGTGAACATTTAAGCCAAAATCTTGTTCTTGCTTAATGCCCTCAAACAATTTTATGGCATCAGCATGCCGGTTAGACTTATACAAAGCACAAAGGAGTGCATTCCATGTGTATCCATCAGGCCTATGCCCAACTGAGTTCAGCATATCGTATACCTTGAATGCAAGTTCAGCTTTTCCAGCCTTCCCTAGGCAATTAAGCAGTGAGTTAAAGGCAATAATATTTGGCCTGATTCCATTATCCAAAATCTTTTGGAAAACACTGAGACCCAAGTTCCACTTCCCCTCTTTGGTGCACGAAGAAAGAATTGCTCTTAGAATATTTTCAGTCGGTTCTATTCCACTCTGAATCATTTCATGGTATGCATCAACTGCTAGTTCGAACTGTCCGCATTGCACGAAAATGCTGACCAATAACTCATAAGTTGTCATGGTACTTCCAACTGAATTCTGATTGAGCATTCTCCAGAGCCTTTTAGTCTCAATTAAGTTTCTATCTTTCCCACAGATTGTTATCATTGTATTGTAAACAATGATATCAAATTTTCTTGATCTACCTTCTTCTACAAATTCATTGAACATTCCTAAAGCAGCATTAGCACCTTGAACACTAGCAACAGCTTTGAGTATCAAACTGAAAGTGTGACCAGTAGCAATTCCTTTCTTATTCATTATCTCAAACATGTGCAAGGCATCCTTAAGAAATCCATTGCGCACCAGACTTGATAGGAGAGAGTTACAAGCATGAGAACTAGGGTGAAGGGAAGAGGCTTCCATTGAAGCAAACAATTCTAAAGCACTTTTAACTTTGTTTGATCTGCTAAGGACCAAGAGTCTACCGGACAACAGCTCTACATCCTTTTCCTCTATGTAGTGCAAACCTCCCTTTGAAAGTTTAAATAGCCTCTTGAACTTCCTGCACGAGGGGCTCTGCCTAATATTCTCACAAAGTTCTTCTTGAATAACAGGAGTCACGTGAGGCAGATGCTCTTGGAGATGATCATTCAAATTGAAACTGACATCCTGATCCCATATTGGCAAACTAACTTCTTCTCCAAGTGTGACACCTGACTTGAAGTAGCATACAGAAGCAGAACAATCTCGCCTTGCACAGAATGATAGATTGGTCATTCCGCACATTATCAGATGCTTGAGTCTATTCAAACTGCCGTTTTCACCAATCACCAATAGAGCAAGTGATCTATTCACTGCAAGTCTACTTGGTAGACATCTCTGCTTGAATGGTGCAAATTCAAGATAGCAAAAAGAGAACTGGAAAGATTCCTCTTTCTTAACCGGGATTCTAAAAACAGGAGAACCATAATATGAGGCGCAGATTATACTACAGCCCCTCAGAAGCTCCACCATATCAAAAAAATTGCGAAGACAGCACGGAATACTCTCAAAAATAACACTTGTGCTATCACAGAAAAAAAATGAAGCTCTTCAGTTCGCAGGATGTCAGAAGAGCTCAGGAACACTAGAGGAAAACAGTAAGGATAGCAATACATGTCATTCTTCCCTGATGAAAAGAAACCTAACCATACAAATCCAGAGATTGAACTACTGCAAAATAATTTTAAAAAAAAAATTGAAACCAACTATACAACTAGGAGCCTCCTTCAATCAAATTTAGATCTTTTTCACTCTAAATAGGGAAGCTAGACGACCAAAAACTTGCAAGAAAATAATGTTGAAGCTAGGTTACCACTTACCAAGAAGGGTTAAGAGAAACCTAGACTTTGTCTGTGCTAGTGCGGAGCAAGATTCACATAAATCCAGCCTTCAGCATCTGAAAAAAAAAGTGTTTCACCTCTTCGATTAGGATTCAAATGATGTATTGGGGTGGCTTAGTCTCTTCTTATACGAGTTCCCGGGGGCCGGAGACTCTTCAGTAGGTCGTGTCGCGGAAGCGTCGAAGCCATAGCAAAAATACCAGACAGCAGCAGCGTGGTCGATCCCTGAGCACATGAGTCGGGTAGCCGATAGGGATTCGAGTAGAGATCTGAGAAGTGAGCAGACGAAGCAGAAGGCTGCGATGGGAGTAAACTTTCCAAATTAATTATTTTATATAATTATCTATATATAATTTATTTTTCTTCAAAATAGTCTTTTGTTAAAATCATAGGCGATTTTCCAAATCAGCTACCTGATTTATATATTAACTAAAAGCGTACTCATTTTAAACGGGATCAAATAATGTATTCATTCCTATTTTCCTTTCCATAATATGTCTTTTCCTTTTTACGGTTCATCCAAAAAAAAAAACTTCAAACCAGCTTATTTTTATTTTTTTAAAACTTAATCTCCTTTGTCTCTATCGAAGAGTTCAGTACTTTCAGGCGGGCTAATGACTTGCCCTCCTGCATGTCAAGCTTCATATCGAAGTTTTTGATTGTCACACGAGGTAGGGTCGTCGTCATCAAGGTTGTCACCCTGACTAAAAAGCTCCTTCGTAGAATCAGAAAGGACGCATGGATCTAGCA
>JBBPFP010000095.1:1319944-1340066 GCA_037974795.1 Kaempferia galanga | reverse complement strand
GTTATAATTAAAAATACATTTATTTTTCAAAAAAAAAATCGCGATCGCGATTGCCTCCTGGCGCGGACGGGGAGTTGCGCCGCCTGGTGTTGTGTGGCCCCTCCAACGCAGCCGGGGGGTCCTACGACCCCTTCGTCGTTGCCGCGGGGGTCACGCGACCACTTCGTTGCTGTCGTAGGGGTCGTATGACCCCTCCGACGCTGCCACGGGGGTCACGCGACCCCTCCGGCGCGGTCGCGGACATTGCGATGCCCTTATGGCTCGTCCGTGGGCGTCACGACTCCAAGACTGGTGCTGGGTTCCTGTCGGTGCCGGTCGGCGGGCGGAACGGTACGTTTCACCCGTTTCGACACGCTCGACACGAAATTTCTATCCTTGGTTACATGATGCTCATCTCATAGTAAAATTCCATGAGCAACTTCCCATATTCTTCTCGATCATTATGATGACTTTACTTAATTAATACTTTAACCCCATTCTTACTTCTCAGCAATTCTGTAATAATATCTCATACAATCATCGGTCAATGTGATAAAGTACTTCGTTTCACCTCTAAATGTGATATTGTTGTATACTAGTTCTAAAGGTGTATTGCATCTTTCTATTGAAAGGAAGAGCAATTTGGTCATTTTAGCCTCCTCACAAGTCTTGAACTTGTACCTTGAGTTGATCTTAACATTTGGCAACTGATTTCGATTTCACTAGATTATGTAGAGTGTTGAAGTTGACATGCTGTAGATGGATATGTCAAAATTTAGATGACTTAGTCACATGAGTAAGTGGAGTCTAATTGCCTAAGTTTTACAAGTGTTGATTTGAGTAATCATCTGTCAGGATATCTCTCACCTATGGAGTCTTATTTTTGTAAGTATGATTTTGACATGAATTACTAGGAGCATATTATTCTTGACTAACACTGATCTATATCGGCGCACCCGAGCATGCCTCCCCCATGCCTTAATCATTTGCACTAATGGCTAGTAGCCACCCGTGATTTACCTCCTCTGTGTTGGCCCAGGGACGGGTTGGCGGAGGTGCTGGGATGAGCGAATCGCCTTTTTTTTTGCCACACATTGACTAACAATGATCTATATATTAAATTTCTCTGTGTATCAAGAATGTGTAGTAGGTTGTTATTAAGCATTAGCTCTATTCTCGAAGAGGGTGTGATCCTACCTAGTTCAACAATCTTGGCCTTAAAAGAGTTGCCCATGTAGAGCTCTAGCCCAGAGAGCGAGCATAGGAAGAGAATATCTCTGGGCCAGCATAGGAAGAGAATATCTCTTTTATCGACACAAAAGTACTTTATCACTCTCGTGTCAATCCATCAACCTTTATCATATCAACCATATTAGTTTTGGGTACCACCATGGTGAGCATGAGATCTAACACTCTAATTGTGAGCTAGTCTGTCTCGATATGGTACATTGACTTTCGGGCTTTTGCTTTTGGAGACCTAGTTTCCACTTCTTTGAGAGGGAATCCTTGCTTTTGTGGTTAGGTGTTCTTGTTTATCTTAGTTCAACTAATTGGGCACATGCTTTATTGGGCTTCTTTTTAGATACTCCATTATCCACCTTGCTTTTGTGGTTAGGTGTTCTTGTTGGTTCCTAGTTCGGCTAGGTGGGCTCGTGCTACCATCGAAAGCCTTTCATTGGTCCTCTTTTCTATACCTTATTATCCTATTCGATCTCGAGTTAGACGAATAATTTTTTCAACCTTGTCTCTTTGATTTTCTGCTTGAGATAGCTTAACTATAAGTTTGTATCCTTCGTTTTGTTCTTTTTGTCTAACAACCCTCATCAAGCTTTGATGGTTATTGTTGGAGTATACATGTATAGCATGTTGATGATATAATTTTTTTATAGCATGATTTTTTTTGCCATGCAATAAATATTTCCGTTGTCTTCTAGCATGTTGATGATATAATTCTTATATAAAAACTTTTTTTCCGTGCGATCAATATTTTTGTTGCCTGTGGGTCATTGGAAATTATGGGACTTTTTTTTAATATGAGCCCTTGTGAGGTACAATGTTTTTTGGTAAAATAGTATAGCTATGTCACCGCTTGAAGTTATTTCTAGAGAACAAGTGACAAGTGACAAGTGACATTCACAATAGCCATAATCGTAAAATATTATCTTTAAATTGCTGATCAGATCCTTTAAAGTTGATCCAATTGGTTCAGGTTCCATGAGTCATCTCGTCAGACTATGTCCCTTTAGAATCTCAACACACCCATTTGGGTGGGATGTATTCTTTTTGGTATTGACTTAATATTACTGGTCATTGAGTCACCTTTATTTGAATGTCGATACACTCTTTTAGGAGACTTTTAAATCTAGCAGGGGTGAACTCTTTTCTTTAAGCATCCCAAATTTGGAGTTCATTTGAACTTTTCGAAGCTTTGAAATTATTTACCAAGGAGAGGAGGAGAAAGAGCTGAAGAGAAGAGACCGCAACTACTTTAGTTTAAGTTATTTGAGGGAGAAGTTTTTGGTTTTTGTATAGTGATGAAGAGGTAGTATGAACAAGACAATGCGAATGGAGTATCTCCATTATTGAAGTAAAGAAGACAAATCTTTCTTTTCATCTCCTCAACCAAGGATTTGCATGGTGTTGGATGACATGATTCCCATAATATCATTTGTCGATTGACACTACTATTCATTCATGTGCTGTTAACTCATGTTGTTAGTCCAACACGAACTAATATTCTTGCATACTTGAGTTAGCATTTGTGTCCACAGACCACCCTCATGTACGAGCTACTGCCCTCGTTTGATGAATATCACAATTTCCTCCATCACTCGAATAGTTTTAGACATTAATTTATCATTCACTTAGGAAATTGATTTATGATAGTCTATTCACGAAATAACAAGTTCATTTCCCTATTCAACTAATTGGTTACGAAAATCAATTTCTAACATACTGTATTGCACAATTTCCCTTAGCAAGATTCCTCATGCTCTTGTAGCTTATTCTATTCATTATAAATGCCCCACTTACCTTTAAATCATTTGCCCTGTTAAGGAATTCCACTAGTGGGTTGCAGTAATAGACCTAAACAAATGTGGGTGCCTCAAGGGCAGCAACATCGTTCTTGCAGGAAATGGAGGCATGTTCGGGTGCAAAGGGCCTTGTAGATGGCGGGTGCAACATTGGAAGAGGAACATCAGTGTATAAGAGGATTGTGTGGTGGATTCTCATGTGGGGTTTGTTGGAGTTGCTTAATGTAGGTGAGCAGACACTTGTATGGACACAAATAGTTTAGAGATTTGAAGAGTCATGGTGGTTGCATTAAACAGTGGCTGGGGTTGAGGCTCTCTTGAGGAAATAAGGAGATGACACTAGTGTGTTGTTGCAGGCAATGGGTTGTGCCTGCAATAGGTGTAAGAGAAGAATGCTTGGATGAGGGTAGGCCAAGCATTCTCTACCAATGAGAACTCCTCTCGAAAATATTACCCCTAATAATAGGTGCTAACATAGTTTGTAAAATCATGATCCGGATCATAGGATCGTACAATCGTACAATCCGGAATCATTAAATTAATCCGGATCGATTTTGCGGTGGATAGTATAAGTAGAATCATCATGATCTTATGTTACAAATGATTGGGATGCGACACCGGCAGTAAGCGTCCTCGTTGGCATCTCGATGGGCAGTGAGCGTAGGGGATGCGAGGAGGCGGCGTCAACGCCTTGTTGAGGGGATCAAAGAGAGGGGAAGGCATAGACAATGACGACAACATGTATGAGTGAGCGATGGGAGCAACTAAGGTGAGCACTCGAACGAAGAGGGGAAGGCATCGGCCGACGACGACCAACAACAATGACATAGATGCGTGAGCGCACGGTGAGGCCATGAGGGGAGCGGCGAGCGTGAGTGAGAGGAGAGCCTCTACCTTGCGCATGTGACAGGAGATGAGACGACGACGTAGTGGTTTTTGAGAGTGGAGGAGACAACATAGTGTTTTTTAATGTAAAATTAGGTTTTTAATTAAAACTTTAGTTAACTAATTTAATCAACAAGATAGTTTAAATAGACTTTCTCAGACCCTATTCAAATTATTCTATATATATATATATAAATTTATTTTAAATTTTAAAAATTATAAAAAAATTATATTTATTTGTTATATATATTTCCAATCTATTATTGCTAGTAATATCTTTTATAATATTATTATTAATTTGATTTAATTTATTCTAAAGGGAATTTAATCAAATATCAAATTGATTTAGTTTTCATTGATCAATTTTATCATCCTATCAAATACTAAATTAAATTTTAAGGGGTTTTGGTAGGATCATGCGATTCTATGATCCAATCCCAACGGATCTAATTCTAATCCCAAATCAATCCTGCATAGGATCGTGATTCTACTAACTATGGGTGCTAAGACCATGTAGAATTTAGTGAAAATATAATTTATATTGCTATCTTACTGGACATTAATATGTATATAGAGAAGCCTCCATGGGCTGACACAGTTGATATGCAAAGGGCCACTGGGCGAAGCTCATAATTTACTTCCCTTCCACATTGCATGGGGTTGTCTTGGAGGGCCTCGGGTGGGAGTTATCACTTTTGCTACAATAATATGTATATAGAGGACTTTACATAAAAACCTAGACGTAGACCTAAATTGTCAATGTGTGACTAAACCCGCCACATTTATAACTCTATTAGCTAAACCTTTATGTTTTAAGTTAGTAAAATAAGAGTATTGTTGGAATATTCTCAAACATTTTGATAGCTGTTGTAATCACGACATTTGCTTTATCTGCTTATGAGAAATGATAAAGATCACTTTCATAGGAGGCAATCTCAACTTTCTGTCTTTCTTAGAACCACAACTAGTCTTCTTCCTTCTTATGCTAAATCTGAAGGCCACAAGAAAAGTCAATCTAGTATAATGATCTAATGCCATTAGGGCAATATCAAGATCAATTGTTATGATGATCCTTCAAGCATTGGTCACAAAGGACTCTATGTTGGGATTGTGCAAGAGACGATATAAAACAATATATTGAATTATTGCTTGAATCACTATGACATATATGTCTTACAAAACACAAGCCTATGCAATCAAAAAAGTGTTGCATCATGCTGTCAGCCTGGTAAAGTTGGAGGATTATCACAGAATGAATTCCAGGTGTGTCATGGGAAATATTATGCAAATGTGTAGCATTATTCTTTTGTGACTCAACTGTCATAAAACTACCCACCAGGCAGCTAATTACACTAAATAAGGCTAATTGGATTGGTATTTTTGCTCAATAATATGTGCTGGTTGTAACTGCTTTATCTTAGGGACCCATCCTTCCACCAACTGCATGTTGTGATGGGAGATCATAACCTTCGAATGAGGATTATCCCCAATCATCCCCTTAATCCATCTTTTTGTTGCTAAGGTTTAGCAACTTGATGAGGAAATTCTTTGAAGGTAGAGTAGGATGAATAATGCACCAAGAATGAAACACTAACGTGTACAATTAACATATTATTTTTTGCCTCTTATACTGTTAACTAAGTTCACAGGAACTGTATCTTGTCACACTTAAATTTCTGTAGGTGCTGTTTAATAGATTTATGTTTTTGCAAGATGGATAGTTGTGCTTGGTTAATCTCTCATTTTTATCCTGAATCAGGTCTTGTTGGGAGAAATGGTACTGGTAAAACTTCTTTTCTCAGACATATGGCCATGCATGCTATTGATGGTATTCCTAAGAATTGCCAGATATTACATGTGGAACAAGAAGTTACTGGAGATGATACAACACCCTTGCAATGTGTCTTAAATTCTGATGTTGAAAGGCTCAGGCTTTTAGAAGAGGAAGCTCGTTTGCTTTCCTTGCAGGTTGGTGCTTTCCCTTTTCATCTTTTTAATTTTTTTGGTCATATATTTGATTTGCTTCATTATTTTATTGATATAATTATTATTTCTTGAAGAGGGATCTGGAGTATGAGGCAGAAACAGGGAAGAGTAATGGAAAGGTTAATGGCGACATGGATAAAACTGAAATTTCAAATAAGCTTCAGCAGATATACAAAAGGCTCGAATTCATAGATGCAGATTCTGCAGAATCACGTGCAGCATCAATTTTGGCGGTCAGTTGAAAATCCCATCCAATTGTTACTTCAAGTGTCTGTTTCATGTCAAATTAGAACTTATTTGTTGTCACATGCTTCTTATTATGGTGTGATGCTATGAGATAGAATTATTATAGTATTCTATTGCAATTACTTGTATTGTTAGAATACATTTGTTAGAAATACATAACACTTGAGGAATTGATTTATAAGATGATATTTTTATAACAACGGTGACATCTTATTAGAACTTTTTTTCCTTTATTGATTTATAAGTTGATATTTTAGAAGAAATATTTATAGAATCCATCCCAATGATTAATTTAGTCTCTAAGGAATTTGTTGTTATGATTTTTTTTTAACATTGGTATCAGTCTAAATTTAAATTATTGATTATTTGAGATTTTTCATAAGACTTGAGAAGGATAAAAGATTATATTGTGTGGGATGCTACAGGGGAGGAGGTGGGTGCAACTGTTTTGTTCATAGTGTCGTGCACAAGTAACACTACTGAGAGAGATGAAGTTGTTGATTGTGGGTCTTTGTGGTGTGGTGACACCGATAGTGGTGTATCCTCCTATTGCATGAAAAAGTGGTGGTTTATCATTGGAGATCAAATGGTCAATGTGGCAATGGAAGCTATGGGTGTGCTAGTGAGTGCGGACACATGAGAGTTAGTGTTAGGATGCTGCATTGTGGGCTTTGGTACATGTGTGAAAGATGCTCTGCATGGATGATGGTTGGCAAACATTAAGGACAAAATCACCTTGGTGGAAGAAGCATAAGGGATTATTGATCACCATAGGAACAACCTAGGTTGATGGTGTAAGGTGCTAATTCATTGGATTTGAAAGTTTCTTGAAGTTGGTTGGGGAATTTGCATACAGAGAGGAGTGGGGGTGTAAATGAGTCAAGCTAAGTGTAGTTATGTTCAAGCTTGTTTATTTACTTATTGAGCTTATTTAAGTTTGTTTATTAAAAATCTTGAGCCAACCTTAAGCTTTTTATCAAGCTCAACTAACAACGTTGTTTTCCTCATAAATTAAATGAAACATTTATCCAATACATAAAACTTATATTATTATTATTTTTATTTTACACATATTATGAATAATTTAAGATTAAAAAAACAAATTATATTTTTTTGTATTTGAATAAAAAATTAAGAAAGAAATTTATAATTTAATATTATACAAGTTAATAAATAAGTTTATTTATAAATTGTTCGTGAATGTTAATGAACCAAGTTTATTAGTGTTCGAGCTTGTTTATTTTATATATATTTTTAATTGTTGAACAAACATTTACAACCCTAATAGGGAGAATTTAGAAACTGTCAAAACAATAACTCGTATTTAAGGAAATTAGAGAAAGCTTACTGAGGCATAAACCTCACATGAATTCTAGCTCTATACCACTTGATACAACACGAACAAATTGTGTCACCCAAAACTCTAATTTTCAATGAACAAGGAGAATAATTATTATAAAATTAAGAGATATCAAGTACATAGGATCCTAATTTGTTTTTCAAGCTATGAAAGATGATGACTAATTAATTCTTTGTAAAATAATGACCTAGCTTATCTCAAAATTTTAATAGACTTTTCTAAAATATAATCAGCTTTCAACTATTAAAATTTTAAAAATGCATAAATTTAAAATTCAAAATTTTGAAGGTAACCCTAATTTTTTCCCCAAATATTGGATTTCATCATTAAACATACATTCTAATGCTTATATTATTGATTTACCACCTGAATTAAGAATTAATCCATTCTCAATATAGATCTAATATTTTATCGAGAGGCAATCAAACTCTCTTTTTGTTTGTTGATTGATTTGGCTATGTATTCAATCACTTGGACTCTAACCCTTCCTCATCACAGTTGGCCAATACTATTGAGAAGGTTAGTTCACATGCAGATAATACTAACTCCTAACACCCTATATAAATACTAAAAGGTACTTTGTCCACTTGAAAAGACTCCCAGATATCGAAAGTCACATGTCTTGTAAAAGACGAATTATAGCACATGACATTGAAATTTTTTTTATTGAGATTCAACAAAGGCATTATCCACAAGGCACCTTAATTGTATGATCTGTACTTATTTGTGGCATCACAAGACTTGAAGGTTTGGTCATATTCCTAGTATATATAAAGAGTTAGGATCTTTTGTATTAATTTATCTCTAGTTAATAATATTCTTTTTAGAATAATGATCTAGTTTATCTAAAAACTCTTCTAAAATCTAAACAACTTTCAACTATTAAAATCCAAAAATTACAAAAATTTAAAACTAAATTTTTGTTTAAAGGAAGCCTAATTCTAAAATCTTCTTATTATATTAGTAATGCTCTAACCCCTCATGTAATCATATTTCACCTTTAATTGAGTTATCTCATGGAAACTTGTCCTCACCATTAGTAGAGTCTAAAACTCGAATTGTCTAAGGTTCCTTTATGCATTGTTCTCCCAAATCGACATCACCCTTTCCTATTGCCTTGGCAACTGCCTTCTTTGCCATTATTACTGACCTTAATCCAACGCTCCTACTCACTCGACATTTTGCTGAAGTAGGTATCCCGTCAATTGGAAGGCCATAGCAGCTCATTGTGCCTCCCTTATCCACACCTCAAAGATTTCTCTCCTTTCCTAACTTAGTGCTTCTCTTAATATTGCTCTTGTCCTTGTTAGAACTGAACCTTTCACCTCTACCAACAAACCATCGACTACCCTCCTTTCCTTTTCCACCTTCATGCATTCCCTTGTTTGTAAGCCATCCACCTCGCCTCCACTAGGGTAGGTGAATCCAAGTCTGCCTCTTGTGCGACAACGTAAGGAAGGCTTTACCTTCATCTTCCTTGATCATTCCCATAACCCTTGGCAAAACTGTTCGCCGCATGGGTTATTACTCCTTTGATTGTCGTCAAAATATTTCAGAAACTATTAAACAATAATGCAAATATAAAATTCACTAATATTCATATATTGGAATAGTTTATCTTCATAATCAAAATTAAACTTCAAATTAAAGAAAAATAAAAAATCAGTTGAATGAAAATTCTAAACTAATTTACAATTTGAATTTGTGAGGAACGAAAAAATAGAATCATTAGAATGTAAATTTTGAACTAATTTATAATTTGATGTGTGAGAAAAAAAAACAAAATCGATAAGAAAACTTATAAACTTAAATATGTCAAGAAAAAACATACCAATATGACGAAACAAAAGGAGAAAAGCACGAAAGTGTAGCCAAATCTAGAAGACCCATGTTGATATTATCAGCAAGAGAAGAGTTCACGTTTGAGAAGGGACTGGAGGGGAGGTTGATGCTAATTGGTTTTTAGGGGAGAGGAAGAGTCATGCAAGAGAAAATTATTGAAATAAGTTTACAAGGGACTAAGAGAGGTTGATGTTCATTTTCTATAGAAGATGAAGAGTCAAGCAAGAAAAATGTGTCGCATGCAAGCCAATGCAACCTAATTAATTTAAAGGGTATTTAAAGTAATGGGTTAGCCTTTTTTTAAAAAAAATTAAAATTTCAATAAAGCGAGGAAAATTGTGTCTTAAGCGCGCTTCATTCAAGTATTGCTTGGGTCATTGCCTAGGGTCTAGGAGTAACCAGGTGTGTACTTTTCACACTTATGTTTCAACTGTAATTCATTAATGACACTATGCATCGAAACATTAGCACAATACCGAACTGTAATTCATTAATGACACTACATCGAAACATTAGCACAATACCGAAACTGTATTGTTCCAATCAAAGATTGAAACTTCGCCACCGTTTGAGATTTTGAACTTTGAGGGGGTTGCCTAGCTATTCATATCCGTTCTTCCCTTTTTTTTTTCATTACAGAATTGTGAGAAAATTAGAATAGGCATGTAACCATGTATTAGCCTTCACACTTTGACTGTAATTTTTTGGTGATTAGACTTTTTTTTTACTTAAGTCTAGACCTATGTAAGTAAAGGTAGAAAAACAACTTATTATTTTGTTCAACTTCCATTTGTTGTTGGTGCATAGATATGAAATTATGAATGCATGTTTTCGAAATTGTGATTTTGTTTCAGGGTCTTAGTTTCACCCCTGAGATGCAGAAAAAACCTACAAAAGCTTTTTCTGGTGGATGGCGCATGCGTATAGCTTTAGCACGTGCCCTCTTTGTCGAGCCTGATCTCCTATTACTTGATGAACCAACGGTAATTGCTAAGATTATAATTTGCCTTCCTGATCCCCTATTACTTGATGAACCAACAGTAATTGTTAAGATTATAGTTTTCCTTTTTTTTTCTTTGACTAAATTACACTAATTGCATGTTTGCAGAACCATCTTGATCTTCATGCTGTATTGTGGTTGGAGTCTTACCTAGTGAAATGGCCAAAGACCTTCATTGTGGTTTCTCATGCGAGAGAGTTTCTTAATACGGTATCTTCATATTTTCCTGATACAAATTCTGCACAATTTTTTTCTTTAACAAGTTCCTGTAGGAGGCATACTATTTCCTCATAATTGATTAACATGGTTACAAATGTCAGGTTGTTACGGATATTCTTCATTTACATGGGAAACAGTTAACTTCATACAAGGGAGACTATGATACATTCGAGAGAACAAAAGTTGAACAGCTTCAAAACCAACAAAAAGCCTTTGAAGCAAATGAAAAGGCTAGAGCACATATGCAGGTCTATTTTTCTCTAGACTATATTCTGGATTCATGCACATCCACTGAAGTTTCATCTGTGATTTACTGTTTGAGTGAAAAATGACCTCTGAATGTTTTGGGAAAAACTCTTAGAATTAAAGTTGGACCTTGTTTGCCATTTGTCATTCTTAATATAGTTATAGTAAGCTGCAAAGTCACTAGCAAATGACATGCATTTAAACAGTTTATTGTTTTCTGCATTAGCTCCATTTTTTGTTACAACCCAGAAGGTAATCTTGTCACTAACAACTCTCAGTTTATTGTTTTGGCATTACATGTTGACAATTGCTATAAAGGTCATCTTTCCATCTTGATTTAACATTTATGTATTTCTTTGTGTAGGCTTTCATTGATAAGTTTCGCTACAATGCCAAGCGGGCATCTCTTGTGCAGTCCAGAATCAAGGTTATTTTACAGTCCAAACCTATGTGGTCGTCATTAAGTTGTGCATCACTTAGAAAATTTGTCTTTTTCCTTTCAAGGCTAAGGTTTAGTTAGACCTGATACAAAGTTTTCATATGCTTATAAACATTTGTATTGTTTATACTATTGCTGATGATTTGAATAAAAAATTATTCAGGCACTTGACAGGATGGGGATTGTAGATGCAATTATTAATGATCCTGAGTATTCTCTCTTTCCAGACTGACAAAAATATTTGTAACCCAATATTTTCCTGGTGCTAAGTTCTTTTTCTGTTTCAGCTACAAGTTTGATTTCCCTACCCCAGATGACAGACCTGGCCCCCCAATTATAAGTTTTAGGTATTATTTTGTAATTACTGAAAGGTGTTTTATTATTACTTCTAGATATGCAACCAATAATTGCCATCATTTTATACAAAACTATTTACTTAAAGAATAGCACTTTATATTTGTGTTACTACCAGTAGTTTATCTTGGCTGTGAGCTTGAAACTCGTATGCTCATGATTTTTTGCAAATCAGTTTTTTTTTTGTAAACTCAGCAGTTGTGGACCTTTTCTCATATTTAAGTTGGAGTAAAAGGAAAAATGTAGTTTGCCATGCTGTCAATTGCCTTTCAGATTTCATTATGTTTCTTTGTTGTGCTTTCTTTTGCTATCTAAAAATTAGTGTTGATGTTTGGTATTATCTTGGAAGGATAAGCTTACAAACTTTTATGTGGTTGCAGTGATGTGTCATTTGGTTATCCAGGAGGGCCAATCTTGTTTAAGAATTTAAATTTTGGCATAGATCTTGACAGCCGGATAGCAAGTAAGCAATGAAATATCTTTCCTTGCTTAATAATGTGTTATAATTAGCCACCATATTATGGTGAATTATAGTTCATTTCTTCTCATGATTTGAAGATGGGAATCTTGTCTCAGATCTTCCTAGTCAAAGATATAATAAACTTCATTATCAAGTTTTTGCAAGTGTAGTTCTTTTATATATGCTTCACATGCTCTCTCTGTCCCGTCTTTCTTTTTTAACTAACATGCTCTAGTTATTGGCAAGAATTTCTCACATCCATGATGTTTAATCTTCTTATTAATATTTCTGTTCATATTACTGCTAGTTGGCATGTCTTATGTGTATAAATTAGTGGTAGAGTATTTATCTGTATGTTGTCACTTCCTCAGTTTTTTTGTCCCTAGTAAGAACATAAGTTTTTGCATACAGTGGTCGGTCCCAATGGTATTGGCAAATCAACTATACTCAAACTTATATCTGGGGATCTTCAACCAACTTCTGGGACAGTGTTTCGCTCCGCTAAGGTATTATTTATACCCTCATCGTAGTTCAAGCACCTCTATCCTTTTTCTTTCATACTTCTAGTGAGCTGTTGCAGAAGCCCAAGTTAACATGTTGGCTTTATACATTGATTAAAATTTTGAACTCTATCCTTTTTCTTTCAGTCAACAGTTTGTATTATTAGTTTGTCATTCGAACTACCAAGACAAGTTGATGTTGGAGTGGGAGTAAATGAATGTAAACTGGGGAGGCAAGACAGGAGTTAGAATTAGGCGGAAAACTACAATTTCTACTGATTCCACTATCGGGTGTATTATGTCCAATTTTTCTTTCTTGGGAACAAATTTTTGAACAAAAATCTAAGACTCAATTTCTTTTAGGTAACCAAGAGATAAGAAGCAATTAAATTGACATGAACCATTTTATCAATCTAATTTGGGCCTTTTTTTTTGGTGATGAGAAATTACTATAAGATCTTGAGTAGCAGAATTTTTTCTGGCTGTACTACCTTTTTATTTCTGGTCAAAAATGTTAAGTCTAAAGCAAATCTTCACTAGTACCGAGAGCAACATTGAACTCAAGTCTTAATTTCAATAGAGAGAGAACTCACCAGGCCATGTGGTGACCATGAGATCAGTGAGGATGTCAGTAATGTGCTATCATGGGCACTAGTAATTATGCACTGCCCTTGAAAATTGTTTCCATCCTCTACCCTTGATAGATTGTGTAAAGTATTAAAAAAAATATAGCATGTTATAATTGTTTTCTATCCCTCTAACTCCATGTGTCCTTTTGTGGTATAATTTTCAAACTTGACTGGCTGATAATATAAAGGAATTAAACTAAGCAAAAGGATCATCTGTAAATTGCAGATTTAGTTTCAGTTGTAATTCACTTCTAGTAGTTCTTCAAATATCAAGAGCTGAATCTGGTTACATGATGGAAACTTCGTGTTTTTTGAGCTATGCACAGAATTTGCTCATAGTTAATAGGAGCACAGTCAAGTGTCTTGCTAGAAGGGTCTTGGTGTCATGATAAGGTTGCCTCATTTGCAACCTTGTGAACGCAACTTGTATTTCGTATAAAAATACTATCCCCGTGTCTGCCAAGATTATCTGTTAGAAATTTTAAGGTGGTTAACTATTTCACATTAGTTTGTTGTGCTTTTTGAGGATATACTTTTTATGATGCTGTCAGGCCATGTTTGGAGTGGATGAATAAAGAGGCAAAGAAGAGAGGGGATGGTAAAGGGATTTATCTGTTGTTGGTATCTCTTTTAGTAAGGGTGAAGGGAGTTTATCCGTTTTGTAGATTCTTTTGTAAGGGAAAGGGTCTATTCTTTTTCTCTCCAATCCCAAGTTTTTCCAACCCATTTAATTTGAGGATAATGAGTGAAAAGAGAGTGAATGTATGTGATGAATTATTACTTCCCTCTTATCCATCTTAATCAGAAGAAAAGGTTAGTTTAGTAAGAAAAGTTCCTTGCTGATTCCAAATAAGGGAAAAACTTACTCTTCCCTTCGCCTTTCTCTCTTTCTCCTTACTAAAAACTATTGGTCTTCTATCACTGATGACCAAATTCTGGTTTTAAATCTGTAAATAATAAAACTTTGACAGTAAAAGAGGCTACAACCTGAGCAAACTTTTGTTGGGTGTCTGTTCTCAGTGATATAGGCCCAGAATTATAGTTTTCCCTTCCAGTTAGCATTGGCTTTTTCTTCATTGTATGAAACAAAGGGTCTGGAGAAAAATGGAGCTATATTTTGTTACATGAATTTCTTGCACATTTCCTTGTAAAAATGTGCACATTCATTTAAACGAGAATAAAGTTGGACAATTATGGCTTTCAATGCCCATAAGGATTTCTTTTTTGCCTTGCTCTGTGAGGTTGATTGTTAACTTGCAGGAATGGAGGTTATGTAACCAACCTATCATTGCATGCAAACAGTCCTTTCAACTTTTTCTTTTACATTGTCCTACTTGATTTTGCACTTGTTGCTCCTCTAATGTTGTTTTTTTGCCATCTGTCTTGGGCAGATTATTAGATTTGAGTTGCTTTACATTGTTAATATGTCTCCACAGGTGCGCATGGCCGTATTTAGTCAACACCATGTAGATGGCCTTGACTTATCTTCAAATCCACTACTTTACATGATGAGATGCTATCCGGTAAGGTGGTTAGTTTATTTTACACCACTCGGTGCTTCATTTCTAAGATATCCACACATTGTGTCAATATCTTGTTTGCTTGACATTTAAAAGGAAAGAAGAGGGGAAGGGGAGGTAAAAATATCCATCTCATCCCTCTCTTCTGTCCTATTATCTTTATATACTCAAAGAAGCTAGTAAAAGATTCATTTTGAAAACATACCGAATAAGTTATATACAGTGTTTTTTATTCTTTTATTTAATACATACAACCTTATGAACCTCGTGGATGCTTTAATTGTTGGAACCTTATCTAAAAGGAAACTTTATTTTGTAAAACTAAATTTTAGAACTATCTTAAGAATTTCAAACATATCCAAGTTCCCATGGTTTTTTCTATTTTTATGGAAACTGAATTAGTACTTAATAGTAACTATTTGACTTGGAAAAAATTCCTTGTTTCATAGTTCACATTGTAACTTTCATCTTTCATCTATCCAAGGTGATATTTGGTGTTTAAACACAGTTAATCTGCCTTCAATTAAATTGGACACGAGTCCACTTAACAAGTGAACATGGGAATGACAAATAGTTTCTGGTTGGCACTTTAATATAGATGGTAAATTGGGATTGACAGCATTGATTGGATTAAATACGGTTTCCCATTTTCTCAATTTCTTAGACATGTAAGGCTTTCTACAGACAATATATACATTATATCACAATTCAACCAAGTATAACCATATTTTCGTTTCTGAAATAAAATTGTGTATAAATGTACAATAAGAGAAAATGTGAGGGAATAATTAAGATCAATTAAAAAATGTTGCAGATATCTCTGATTTATCATTGAGCATGTAGATAAGATATCATTATTGGACAAATAATAGAGGAATGAAATGGATATGAACTTTTGGAGTCTTGTTTGATGTCATGACCCAGGATAAAATGAAAATTTTATCACATTATCTACAATCAGTTGTATTTCATAGGTCAAGACTGTTGGGTAGTTATGAAAAAAATATAAAATGTTGTTGAAACGAAAATGCTAAGATAGACATATGTGGGTTGCAAGAAAAGATAAAAATAAAGATTATTATTCATATTCAAGTAATTAGACTCTAATAGATCATAAAATGAGAGGAGATATGTTAAGTTAATTAAAATATGCAAGGGGTGGAATGCGATCTAAAAAAAACAATGTAATAAAAATTGTTTTGCAAGATGTTGATATTACTAGTAATGTAGTGTTGCATAAAGCTCATTGGATGAATAAGATTATCCTAAATAGTTGGGGTCAAAGCTTGATAATGATGGTTATTAAAAAAAATGATTAACCAGATCAAGTAACGTCGAACCTGGGGTGACCGGCCTGGCCCCACGGAAATGATGATTATTATTATATGAAGTGGGCTTTTACCTTTCATCTGAGTGCTGATTTAAAATGGCTTTAAATATCAATTTCTGGTAGGTTTCTAGAATCCTTATTATCACGAAAATGAGCAAACAGATCATTGATGCAGTTCAGTTTGCATAATCTTGTAGCAGAATGACATTTTTCATGCATTGCAGGGCGTAGCTGAACAGAAACTGAGGGCCCATTTGGGTTCCTTTGGAGTTACGGGCAACCTAGCTCTTCAGCCAATGTATACATTGTCAGGTAATTATCATTTTGGTTCACCTATTAATTAAAGAGAAAGAATATTAGTTTATGGTGGTGTAAGCATGATAGTGCCATACTCTAATGTTCAGAGATTATTATGTTATGTTGGGCCAGATTTTGTGTGGTGCCATTTATTTTCAAAATCCTGAAAGGGATGTCCATATTTTGATTACTATCAAAGTGGTACCTTATCACTTTTAATATGCCCATTATATCTCTTTTGTCAGCTTGATGCAAAAATGAGCCTATTTTCACTTTCTAATATTCACAGGTGGAGTTAAGTAAGATTTTTCCACAAATTAGAAAAAACGAATAATTTTATTCAAGTTGTTCAATTTTGTTAGGTTAAGAATTTCAAATACCAATTTTCAGATTTTGTAGAAGTTTTAAAATTATATGAGAAATTTTAATGATTTTTTTTTTCTTCAAATTAGCAAAAAGATATGGTTCAGTAATACTGTTCATGTTTCAATACTCATAGTAAAAAGGGGTATAATAGGCATATTTGGGCGTGATAGGGCTTCCCTACTATCCTAGTCAAAATCGGGTTCTCCCTTTGGTAATTTTGTAAACAAGGTGTGCCATTCTGATTATGACCTGTTATTATTTGAGCATTTTTCACGTATCTTTTATAACTAAATCTTGGTACTGAGGAGTCCCTACTTATATTCACATGAATTCATCATTATTATCTTAGTTTTAAGCTTCACATCTGCTTTCTGTTCCAGGTGGTCAAAAGAGCAGGGTAGCATTCGCAAAGATCACTTTCAAAAAACCACACATCATTCTCCTTGATGAACCATCAAACCATCTAGTAAGTAAATCAAAGTCAACCATGCTATTTTCGTTGTTGGTTACACATTTAGTCAAAGCAAGTCCAATTATGACAACCGTGGAACACTTAGAAAACCAGATTTATTTAGTTCTTATGTCTTGTAAACTAGATGATTTTTGTTAAACTTTTGTTAATTTTTGAACTCTGAACTTTCTGAGCGAGCAAAATTTCATTTATCAAACAAAGACCAACATCTCTATCTACATCACTTTTTAATGTTTTTTTTTTTTTTGCTGATTTTGTTGCATTGATGGAACTAAATTACTTTTAGAAGAAGACTTTGTCCTGTCTAGAGGAGGTGTTCATTTATTTAGTGTTGGGCCATTTATTTAGTAAACCCTTTGTATATTTAATGCAGGCAAGGATAAAAAATAATTGGACACATGTTTGGTCGATCTTTATAACTTTGATGCAAGATTTTAATCCCAGATATATTTTCTATCATTGAATTGCACTTGGCTGAGAGATTTATTCATTTCATTATTGCAGGATTTAGATGCTGTTGAGGCACTCATTCAGGGTCTTGTGATCTTTCAAGGAGGGGTTTTAATGGTATAATATCTCACCTTCATCCTTTAGATTTGATTTCTTTTAGGCTAGTTTGCTTGGGTTGAAACACTGGAGTGAAAGGGTCACCCAGCTGCACATGGAGCATGAATTGCTCGTGCATTTATTTGTCACTCCACCCCCTCATCTATCCTCTCAAGTAAAAGCCAATTTTACTCGCGTGTTTATTTCTGTCAGTCCTCCCCTCATCTTTCCTCCCAAGCAAAGCCTAGTCTTAGCCTATGCAGCCGCTTATTTTTGACATTTATTCGATTCAGGTGAGCCACGATGAACATTTGATAGCCGGAAGTGTGGGTGAGCTGTGGGCGGTCTCAGAGAGCAGAGTGGCACCATTTTCAGGGACTTTCCAGGATTACAAAAAGAAGCTGAAGGCTTCTGGATGAGAGTTGTTTTCAGTATCTGCTGTTAATGCCTTGACTCCATTGCTCCGTTTTGTTGTTTGTATAAATATTTATATTATCAGCTCAAAAGAAATTCAATGTTTAAATTCTATAAAAAGTCCAGAAGACATGCTAAATAAACTAGTTCAAATATTCTTCTATTCCCAAAGGAATAGGCTCCACGCATGTTAATTATATTCTATAAAAATAATCAATTGTAGTTCCAGTTGATGTTTAAATGATCCAGGAAAATGTTAATAATATTAATGAAATATCATGATAAACTATTATAGTGCCAAGCCACGAGGAAAAAAAGGACTGTTTTATGTTTAGATTTATGACTTAAATTTACGTAGCCGAGTGGAATTACTTGTTGGCGCTTCATGACAAAATATTAGTAGGTAAATTATAGGGATATATTGTTTGAGTAGCAACTTTTTGCATAAGAGAGATTAAATAGTCAATGGGATATTTTGTATTGGGATGGTTGGAATTACTTGTGATTACATAATTTGATGGTGATAATGATAATTAGTGCGGTGTTTTAATTAGTCATTATTCCACCTGTCATATAATTTGCTTTCACTAAGAATCTATAATGAATATCTTATTAGCATTTCATTTGTTCTCTAGTCCTATGCTATTTTTTTTTCAGAAATTTATTTTTACTGAAACCCCGTTGTGGAATAGGGAAATGACATTTTTGCCAGTGTAGGTTAACATTGCCAATGACGCAATTGAGGAACACGAAAATGACTCTTGTTGGCAAGCTGGAACAGGAAGAATGATTATGTAACGGATAATAACAGGCTGTGAACTGCAACGTTAGTAAAATTATAATTATTCAGACACGGATAATGACAGTGACAATGCAACGGACGAGGGTTAGGGGTAGTAAAATTTTGATTAAATTGAAATAATTAATGGACTAATTTAATTTAGAAATTTAGTTCTGTAAATTTGAAAATTTATTTATCTCTATTTATTTATATTATTTCAGTCTATTAGATTTGATCTTGATTTTAAAATATAAAATTTATTTGAATTAATTAAATCAAATTAGTTTAACGTGTTAGTCAGTTGTTGCGTGTTAGGATTAAGTGTTAGGATTAATGGTTAGATTGATAAATTGGATAGTAAATTTAGCAGTAATGACACGATTATTTACATATTAATCAAGTGCTCGTGAAGGAGCAGTCTATTACAGATAATTCGGTTAATTTAATTGGTTATCGAATTAATTAATTTTATATCAGTTGATTAACTTAATTTTAATTATTAATTTTATATTGGTTCGATTGGTTCCATTTTAATACTAAATTTAGATGGGTTTAGTTTGTCCAACAGAAAACTTTAATTAGTTCGGTTGCCTCAATTTTAACTAAATGTTCAGCTCTATATGTTAAAGTTCTAAATGTATGAAATCGAAAATTTTAAACCGTAAACACTTACCGTGTACGATGATGGAACTTGTAGATGACCTTGTGTTCTTTGTGTTTGTTGTTGGAAGAGTGACCACAAATCAAATCGCTCTTTAAGGTTCCACGAATCAAATCCCCAAGCTCTTCTGGGAACATTTTGGATTTCTTGGATGAACACGACAACTACTGCTAGGACTCGGCTGAACGCGGTCGGCCCGGTTGATTGCGACTGGCCTGACTAATCACGATTGCCAATGCTGACCGTGGCCGACTGTGCCTTTCCAGGGTTGGTTGTGGGTGTTTTTGTTTACTTTTGTCATATCTTATATATTGTTTGTACACGTCTATATTTGACGTGTTTAGCGACACACTCATCTTTGTTGACCTTTGTAGGTATACCTACACCCGTTACTTTAATAATGAGATCATTAGTGTATCCTATTGGAAATAGACAAAATGCAGAATGTTATAGAACATCTATATAGATTTGAAGAACATCTATATGGATTTGGTTTTACACTGAATTACTATATCTGAAATGTCATGGTGAAACATTCATATCTAATGAGAATTA
>JBBPFP010000095.1:1294144-1304374 GCA_037974795.1 Kaempferia galanga | reverse complement strand
TTTGCATAGATGACATGACACAATAATGACAACATCCGGGCAAATTGAACAGGCAACGTGATCGAGCACTAAACATATTTTTGTGTCCAGATGATGCGACCTAACAATGAACACATTTGGACAAATTTGCACAGATGACGTGACAACAATAATATACCATCGGGACAAGTTGAGCAGGCGATGTGACCTAGCACTGAATCAAAATTTGTATAATTTTTTATTCACATTTTTGTCATTATATAATGGCTTGCCAAATATTGGTATAACAAATTTTATGCCAACAATTTGTGAGAGTTTCTCTTCTACTAAAATGAGTGCTACCCCCTACAAGTTTCATACTCATTTGAAGAAGATAAACACTCATGTCATGTTTACCTTCATGTTTCACAAAATCCAATCATTGGGATCAACCAATTGAAGGGTCAATTCTAGGCAAGAATTCAGAAAGAGTTTCATGCAGATCTGAATTTTGTGCATCATAACCGATCGCCAAGATCTTTGAAAAAACGAATGCTTCTTATACTTAGTGCAATATCCAAAATGAAAGGTTGCATATGGCAAATCGAACATTTGAATCCTAGTGGAGTATCTGAACGCGATATTGTAAGTTAGTATACTCATATTTATCTTAGACTATCTAAATCTTATAATCAAAGTTTTAGTTCATTAATATATATCATTGTTTTCATAATTGATGTTCAATTGTTTTTATGTCAGTTAACTCGTGTCA
Source organism: Kaempferia galanga (assembly GCA_037974795.1). NCBI lineage: Eukaryota > Viridiplantae > Streptophyta > Magnoliopsida > Zingiberales > Zingiberaceae > Kaempferia > Kaempferia galanga. Next base: position 1,303,644 of record JBBPFP010000095.1, on the reverse strand, counting down.
GAATATTGTTAAATACACAAAGGATTTTAAATTTGACCATACTTGGAATAGCCACAAAGACATTGAAAAATTATAGCACTGACATTATCGTGACAACAAAATGTTAATGCTGGTTCATCTGAACAAAAATTCTACGAGGAAGAATTTTGTATACTTTCAGCTCCGACTGTGTCTGTTTTTGATCTTAATATTACTAATTCAGATAGTGGTGTTACTTCTAATAAACAACCTCTTGGGGTGAAGAAAGCAAAATTAAAGGAAAAAAATGATGAACAAATTGCAAAGGTAATTAATATTAATACTCAACTCGTTGAGGCAATGAATGCAAGTACTGCTACTACAAAACTGGTAGGTACTATGATTTACAAGGAAGAAACTAAAATTTTGTTCAAAGATTTGAACTCGCTCTCTAACACAATGATGCATAAATATATTCGCAATAAGCAAGTTAGAATTTGTAAAAGAGAATGCAAGTTCAAAGATCTCATTCAGTTGCACATCAAGGAGAAGGATCTCAAATATTTCCAGTAAGGGAAAAGGATCACAACTCAATCAGTATCAAGGTGAAGATCAAGAATCTCATAATCCTGTGAATATTTTCGGGCAATTTAATAATTATCTTAGTGGAATGGGGAGTTATCTTTTTGAATATTAGTATTATAATATGATTGAAGTAATTTTAAGTTTGTGTGTTTTATTATCAACGTTTGTACTTGTTTGTTAAGTTTAGTTACTCATTTATTAGTAATATATTGCTTTAGTGTCGTTTGTATTTTTATTTTGTATGTAAGTGTAATAAGTAATGTATTTTATATTTATCCATGTCAAAAATTTTAATATTTTATTGTATTTTTTTTATGAAATTACTGACATAATTTATAAATGTAATTATAATTAAAATATATTAAATAAATAAAAAATAATAATTTTAATAAATTAAATCTATAGAAATTTAAATAATAAAATTTAAATATGCTACTTAAATACACTTGATTTAAATCTATAATAATTAATAATTACATTTAAATATCCTATAAGTAAAAATAAAGAAAATAATAATTACATTTGCACTATTTATCACACCATATTTGGTGTGGAATTTTGGTGCCACTCCATAACTAAATTTGTGATGGATTGGAGTTGCTCTTAGAGCTCTATAGCTTCGACCCTTCACCTTCTATTTTTGTTTGATAACGCTGCATGTTATTGTAGGTTTCCATACTGAGAGCTGCAAGCCCTTCTGCCAACAGCAAAATCAACCATTTCGCAACACGAATTAATTTCGATGCCTTTTAATCCTGATGTAAGAGTATCAGTATTTTGCATTGTCATTTGGCTGAACTTCAATGCAATCAGCATGTAAAAAGAATTCTCCAAAGATTAGGAAATTCGTATGTTTATTGTTTTTATTGTCAGAACTAATGTGTTACCTACCATCACTGCACGGACAACGGCGCTCTTCTGCTCGACTTAATGATAATGAATGTATTTTTTGTTCTCTCGGATTATTTGTTGCTATGTCTTGTTATTCATTCTCCTTTTCATATAAAGATAACATCAATGATAAGTACATCAGGCTTCGCTAGTGATGATTGTAGCAGAGATGTTCAGCATTTTCACAATCGTATCAAATCAGTTAGTTATCCAACTGTGAATCAAAAGCTAAATCATATATGGACCAAAGCTAGTTCTGCAAAAGGCAAAGCTTTCATGGTGGTTACCTTGGTAGGGGTTAAATGAGCTCATATACTGGTTGAACAGACATGTAGCATTGTTGAAATTTACTTGAAACTGAAAATTGAATGGCTCAAAACTTGTCTTCGCTGCATAAGCATCGATCAGGGCAAACAAGTCCTAGAATCTAAAGTCGGGATCAACGTCCATTGCCCGTGCACATTTTGCAAGCAGTGATTTGTTGAATATCCTCTCCATGGGCACTTCATGCCTCTTACACCACGCAATCGATATCCTTGGGTCAAGGTAATTGATTTTCGATGTTCCAAGTGCAGCTGTCCTCAGATCCTCTTTTAATTGATTTTCGATGTTCCAAGTGCAACTGTCTTCAGAACCATCCTCGGTTGCCTGATTCAGTACAAGATCCAGAGTGATAGAAGCATTGTATGTGCGAAGACTTCTGCAATGCATGAGTTCCTTCAGGTGTGAATTCAGTTTGCTCGTATCCAGCAAGTCCATGAGATCATCACCCTTCTCCTTCCTACCTCCATTGCCCTTTCTGGCAGTTCGCCAATTGCTCTATAGACATGCGGCTCGACCTCCACAGTATTCAAGTATCTGATAGAATCTTTACCCAAGAAGTCGAACTTCAACTTATTTGGAGGGACCAACTCAACGTTCTCCACCTTCAAAGTGCAGCAACCAACAGTATCAGCCTCATCACCATCCTTCTCATTGCCTGCCCTGAGAGCCAGCTTATCGATCAGGTAGGTCGCCACTGCTATCTGCTGCTTTGTCGGATCTTTTGCTAGTGAAATCTCTTGTATAGTCTGTCCGAATGCTTTGTATGTAGTCCTCGAGCAGCCTCGCTTTCTCATACTTCTCTTTTTCGCTCTGCCCTTTCAATGAACTACTGACTGCCATAAAGACATACTTAAACTCTTTTGGATTTTATGGGGTCGTTCCAGAATGCCAACCAGGTGACAGTGTTATCATGCTTCACTTCCTTCCATCTCTCTCCTGGTACCGGGCATTCGGGAATTGGTGCTTCTTTGCCAATGTTGATTGTGATGTCTCTTGACCTGATCCTCATCTTCAACTTCCCCATCTTTGGATGCTCTCCTCGGCCTCGAAACAACCCTGGTGGTACCACTCTGAAGTTCCCAACCTTCTCTTTCACACAGTCGGCGATAGCCCAAGTGTACTTGTCTTCTTGCTTCAGTTTTTCTTCCTTCACAGCCTTCTTTTCCTCTGCAGTCATCTACTTCTTCTCCTCCTTGAGGTGCCATTCATATATTGGAGTGAAGTCGCAGTCCTCAAACCTCTTAATGAAGTGATGTTTACCGAGTATCAGTCGCCAATCGTGCATGAAGTTTTTCATAAATTGGGTTTTCCGGGAATACTCTGTGTCCTTCATGACAGCAAACATTGTCGCAACCTCTTCTTGTTCATAAGTCAAATCTACTGGTCGTTCCTCGTAGAACATTTTGATCGCGTGAGGTTTGTATGGAGGAGGAAATATAACGCCGTTGTGCTCCAAGCTAGTCCATTTCTGTGATCCATGGGGCGTTTTCAATAGTCTTGAGAAGGACGGCGACTTCATGATTGCTTGTGCAGTTGGTTTGCGATCGCCATCATCTTCCTTTTTAACTCTCAGAGGCACAGATGTTCCTGAAAGCTTTGCTTTCTTAATGGGTGAAGATTCATCAGGATTGGTGTCGCCATGAGGCTGCATTTCTCCAACTCTAAGATCACTCGTGTTGCAGTTCGTGTCTTTTTTGCCGGAACCATTTAGAGCTTTGGATTGCAACCTCAAAAGAAGGGGGTTTTCATCTTCTGAATCATCAGTTTCTTCATTACGAGGTCGCTTTTCTCCAGCTCTGTAAGAACTTAACTTACCATATGTGCCCTTTTTGTCTAGAGTCTTGGACTGCGACCTCAAAAGAAGCGGTTTTTCATCTTCTGAATTATCAGCTTCTTGGCCATTGGAAATCGGCTTTATGGATGGATGTAAATAAGAAGAAGAAGAAGAAGGCTTTGGATTTTGAGGAGCAGCAGGCCGGACAGGTAGCGAAGGAGGATTTGTCTTCTTCTTCAAAGCAGAGTTTGAGCGGCCCTGTTTTGACCAAGAGGTTTGGCCTCCTAACTCGATCAATACAACCGCGAAGTGAAAGTAGTTGGATCATTGTTTGACCGATCGAGTAGAGACCAAGAGAAGCCGAGAAAATTGCGATCTTGAAGCGGAGCGAACAGGAACAGCCCTGGGATGACTGCTGACAAGAGGAAGGGGAAGAGTAAGGGAGCGGCGGGGGCTTGAGCTCGTTAGTGGCAAAAGGCCGCTCGTCCCCAGCGCCCCCGCTAAGCACGATGATTACTTATTAGCAGGAACGAACAAGTGTTCTGCAGGAAGGCGATTAGGGTTTTGCTAAGCAACGAATGCTTCGGCTTGGCAGTCTCTATGAGCTTTTATAGGTGGTGCCGTGCGTCTTCCGTCCGAGAACTGCAGGAGCGAGGTCTTCGGCTCTTCTGTTCCCGCCTTTCTATTTCCTCCCAGAATTAAGCGAGTTATCCGTTTCTCGTATGGGAATTATTTTTATTTTATTTTTAAATTTTTTGATTGTTTCTCTCAACGGAATCCATGTCTGCCACGTGCAAAACTATCCAACTTAAATCCAAGGGTGCGGCTATCCACACCCCACTTTCACTGAGCACACTTCATTTTCTAAATACATTCACCAATAATTTTTTTTTATCACAAATATTTCTAAATACACCTCGTAATATTCCTATTTTACCCTTTTAATAAAAAAAATCCAATTTACTTTAAAAAAACAAAAACAGAAAATCTGCCCCATCTCCAGCTTTCCCTCCCTCCTCTTCATCTCTCTCTCATCTCTTCAGCGAACATAGGCCGAACCTCAATTGGTACTTGGACAACTCAATTTCTAGCAACACCATCAAACAACGGCGCTCGAATTATACAGGTTAGTGCTCGTTCGGCCTTTCATTTTGTTCGACATTATTATTACATAGGTAAATCTTTATTTTTGTTAGATTTGTGTTTAGTTTTCATTTATAAGTATAGTAACTTACTTGAATATTGTATTTTGTTTTACATGAAAATTACTTTAGGATTGTGTTGAGTTGTTGAAATTGCAAAATGTATGGCATAGATACAATGAAAATACTAAATTTTAGTCGTGCGTCATTCAGCCTGGGCCCGTCGAACACATTATTGCCTGTTTGGTTACCATCGGCCGAACGCACTAGGATTTGTTCAGTCATGGTCCACCAAACGCAACACAATATATATATGTTTGGTCGATGACCATAGAACGTAATTGAATGTGTTCGGCGGTTGCCGATCGAACTCAATGGATTTCGGCCACTGCCGACCGAAAGAAATTGGACATGTTCGACCAATGCTTGTCGAATGTGTGCCGATGTGTTTGATTTTTAGTGGTCGAACACCGACGGATTTGTTTGATTGTGTGTTATTGAACACATTGTGTTTTGTTTGGTTTTACTCAACCGAACAACTTTGTTTCCTTTCATTTACATGTGTTAGTTGCATATCTAAATTAATATTTAATTCACTTTGATCTTGCCTATGAAGTCGACGAGTGAATCATCAATAAGTTGGCTTTATTGCCATCTTAATCACCAATCATTGGATGACAACAAGGATGATGATGTGGTTCTGGCACCTAAATGAGAGAAAACAAGAAGAAAGGGGTTACAATGATGGTGAGGGAGTTCCTGACGCAGCCACTTCAATGCTCAAATTAGAGAATAAAGAAGAAGATAAGTATGAGGGTTTAATTTTGATGTATATATATGTGCGCGTATGTACCTTAAATGCCAAAAAGAACTGACTGTGGACTTTTTCTTCATGCTCTGATGTTCACAATATTATTATTATTATTATTATTATTATTAATATTATTATTTAATTTCTTAAATAATCCAAGTCTTATTCATGTCACTGCTGTCTTTTTCTCATAATAATCCAAGATTTGCATGATTATCCATTTCCTAAAATAATTTGAGATTTATGTAATGGTTATCATTTTTTTGAATGGTCCTACCGTCCAAATAGAGTTGTCAAGGAGATAGGAGATCAAGGAGTAGGGGTGCCAAGAAGTCGAGGATGACCAAGAAGTCAGGGTGAGTCTAAAAAGTCAGGTGCATCTAAGGAGTCGAGAATTGACTCATGGTGCGCCAAAGAAGCCAGGGTGTGCTCCAAGAAGTCGGGGTGTACTCAAGAAGTCGGGGTGCACCTAAGGAGTCGGGGGGTTGACTTATGGTGCTCCTAAGAAGACGGGGTGCAACCAAGGAGTTGGCGGTTGACTCGTGGTACGCCTAAGTAGCCGGGGTGCACCTAAGAAGTTGGGGGTCGACTCGGTTTTCCCTTTGGCGGAACGACCATCTGAGCAGGGTCACCAACTTCTATTATCCACGTGACACCCACTAATTACTCTCCGCATCACAAGTCTCCATTTTAAGTCTGGTCGGAGGAGATGAGAGTTTGACTGATTGATTGTTGTGTGATGGGAATAATTCCAGCTACCTTGACTGCTTAAGTCACATGTAGGATCTATTGTGTATTTCCGAAGAGATTACGCATTAAATGTTAGCTCACCTTAGTCATTATCACTTTAAATATAGCTACTCCTTTTAAGCATGCCATCTACATCATTCGCCTCGATTCCAAAGCTAAAATGCACTAGTGCGTCTCCGAGGTTGCATCACATTAATGTGATGTGACTTGCTGTAGAGAAGACTAGGTGTGTTTTACTAGGTAATGATTATTTGGATTTTATTTATTTCATGTGCTTGATCCTGCGATGAGAAATTTGTCCTGCTCATGTAATAGCAAAGATCCAAAGGTCCTTGTTGAGCAAGTTAGACTTTATTAGTTTAGATAAGAGTGTTCCAGCACACAATCATGTATTTTGCATTCACCGTTCTTCGTTTTCTTTGCCTCTAAGGTCTCCTTCCAACCTAGTAAGTTGTTTCAGTTTGTCTCTACAATTCTTCTTTTCATCAGTCTTTGGTAGCACACTCCATGGCCGGGGATTCTTCTTATGCTCTGTGGTATAACACTTTAATTTTCACTGATGCATCCTTGGATTGGTTAAGGATGACCTATGGGATCTTGGCCAATCATCTGTTTGGGCTTCCGAATAGAGACAACTGACTAGATCGTCTTCCTCTAGGTTTTGTGACCTTCTTCCAAAGCCACATGTTGAGTGGGCTACATTTCCTCATCCTAATTTTCTTTATTGAAGTATCATAATATTTTTGCATCCCATTATCATAGCTTGGCCCCAATTGCTTCCGCATCTTGATTGGGGTGGTAATTCTTTCCCGCTTATATAGTATTCTGCTTTCTCTTTGTTTCTATAATTTCTTCTTTTACCCAAAGATCGAGGATGAGGTCTTCTACTTTTCCTCCTGAGCCATTGGATTAACTTGATCAAGGAACTTCCTTCATCACATAAGGGGTAGAAACCCTAGTTCTATTGGTCCTAGTGGAATGGTTAGAGGGGGTGAATAGCTTACAAGTTAAAATTCAAATCTCTCTTGCTAACTTACTTTTAATGAGTACACACTAATTAATTAATAAAAGAAATAACTTTAGAAAAATGTAAGAGACTTAAGATTTACTTAGTTATAACCTGCGTGGTTGTTAATTCAAGACTGTGGAAAGCACTATCAAGCTCCTTCTTCGATATAGTTGAAGGTGGAGTAACCCCTTACAACAGTTAGAAACTCAAAACAAAATTATAGAAGTCAATACGACTGTATATCTTAACTTAGAGAACAATGCCTCTATTTATAGCATTCTGGTCAAAATGACCGCTTTGCTTATGTGACACTTTGAAGGTGCCTCAGTTGATTGAGGCTGCCTCTAGCTGGCTAAGCTTTATCCCTATCAATATCAATGTTCAACTATTCTAGCATGTTGGAGGGGCTTCGGTTGAGCTGGACTCCATAGCTTATCTCTATGGCAACCACTCCAATTCTTAGGAGGTGCCTGATGAGCGTAGATTATATATGTTTCTATATATGCTTTGATGCACATCCACTTGTTATTCATGAGCATAATCTATGTTTAGTTAACCATATTTTATTAGTATGACATACTTTCATATATTTCATGTGGAGATCTAGTCTTTGTTTGGTTTTCATGACAGGGCGTATTCCAGAGTGAAAACGGAGCAAAAGGGGAGGATTTCCAGCACACAAGGCTATGGACAAGGCATGCATGACCGTGCAACACCTTGCACAACCGTGCAAGAGGGTGTAAGGTTTTCTAGAAGGAAATCCTACACGACACGCGAGGCATGCCCAAATCTGTCCAGCTTGCCGATCGAAACTAAAACGAGCATAACTTCTTGTTCGGTTGGAGATTTTGGGTCTATAACCATTCAAAATAAAGCTAACTTTAAGCCTACACATTAGTTTAGGTTTTATAGCATTTCTAGAGCTGAACCCTAAGGGGTTGTGGATTTTATGCACCGCAGTGCAAAATCTGGACTACACTGTAGACTTAAAGTAAAATGAGCATAACTTTTCACTCAAGTGGACCCATGAGATGACCCACCCACAAAAACTACTAGAACTTCAAGTTTTACAACTTTGGTTCAGAACACAACTCTAGAAGAGCTCATCTAAGGATTGAAAAATGTATTTTAGAGGAGCCCAATAAATTTGCTAGATCAAATCAACTTAGTAAGTTTAAAAGGAGGAACTGCACCCTTCTTTGGCATCTTTGGCTTAGGGCTTTGCCCCTAAGCTTAGATAAGGGTTACTTCCTCTTAGGGGAACCTTAGATCTACACCAAGAAGGTATCTTCGGTGATCTATCCATTATCCGGAGCAAGGAGAGCAACCGAAAAGACCGACACTACATCAATAAGCATTCCTTTATCCTCTTCTTCTCGTATTCGTTTGTGGAATGCTTAATATATTGTGTATTGGTTGTAATCTCTTTGTAATAGAGTATATATATGATTCTTAGGGTGTAGGGAGTATTTGTGATGTGTATTGATGTAAACTCTATGGATTTGTTACCTTCTTTGTTCAATGACATGCTTATGCCTTGTTCTTGTTCGATGAAATGCTTGAGTGAAGGTTGTGTGCTTGAATGTTTCATTTGATTCAATATGTGTATAGATTTGTTATCCGTATAAATAAAAATGCTCTAGTTTGAAGTGGTAAGGCCTTGGTGATAGAAAGTATCTCTCCTCTCATCTAGAGGACTCCCTCTTAAAGGAGAGCAATTCTATGCATGGTTGATCTATGCACTTAATGAATCTTACTTTATTCAATGATAGAAAGAGTTTGTATTAATTTAGGGATATATGACCGGGGAGTCCTAATGATAGGGGTAATCCTTAAACAAGACTCTTTAAATTAGTCATTCTTCTTTCTAGCAGTTAGATAAAATAAGTAGAATATTTCAATTCATCGACAGGTGACATTAGTATTTAGTTAGATCACCTACAAAACATAAGTGTAGACAATAAGAGATTGAGCAATTCATAACTCATTAATGACCATCATAAAGAAACCTAAACCCCGAGAATCATTCTTCTTCCGAAGACCACTTTCCTTCCTTCATTCTCTCTTTCTCTTAGTGCACTCTTTTGCTTTCAATACAATCAACTCTCAATTGTCTAGATAATTGATTGTGCAAAGTTAACTATTTTTTAATCATATTCCCTGTAGATACGATAATATTTTATATTACTTCGATATTTCCATACGCTTGTGGACATCAAGTTTTTGACGTCGTTGCCAGGGATTATTTACATTAAT
>JBBPFP010000095.1:1272526-1286111 GCA_037974795.1 Kaempferia galanga | reverse complement strand
TATCTTGCGACAATGGCCATCCGTCCGAGTGGAGCTCCGTCGTCTCCTCAAGGAGAACCGGTGTGTAAGCTGGCCGGTCGGGTTGTTCGCTTAGTCAGGCAAGATGGTATTGGTCGTCATGCCAACCAAGCGTGCAAGCTGGACGTCTCATCACCTGGCACGTATACTCGTGCTGGCTGTCATGTCACCTGCCACGTGCCACACGCCGCTACACTGACATCCACATCATCTGCCACCCAAGCGCTGTCGACCCTGTCTGCCTAACCGGATTAGTGGTGTATTTTCCTAGAGTAGGATAACAAATTTAGGAAGTTGATTGCTCTGGATGGATAATCGTGAACACTTTTTTATTTACTTGGTAGGTAGAATATGGAACCGGATTGTCCATCTTAGGATTAGTGAGCTCATGAGAAATAGATACCCGATTAAAAAAACTATTATTCATTCCACGTACCGAGTTTTAAATACCCAAATCACGTAGCGTATTCTCGAAATATCTATTCTCTTTTTCTCTAGGTAATTAGAAAGTGACTAATAGACTTAAAAAATTCTGAATAACTTTAAATTAAAATTAATATATTTCTAGAAACTTTTTTAATGTATATATACCCTCAAATTTGAATTTGATAATATAAATTTAAAATAGTAAATTTTAAACTCGTAAAAACTTAATAGTACAAACTTATCATAAGGAACAGGACAATGACAATCACTAATCATCAATGAGTTGCTAGGACTCTATTAATTAGAAGAATTTTAAATTTTAAAATGGTGTAAATCAGTTAGTTTTAGATCTCTAAAATCGGTGACAAATCTAGAAAACTCTAAATCATATTAAATCAAAATTAATATATATTTTTAATATAAATAAATAAATATTAAAATTTAAGTAAAATAAATTACCAGCAATCTAATTGATAAATCATAATCTTCGACATGGGGAACATTGTCAAATGGCAGTTACAACAGTTAAAACCATCAACTGAAACAACACGAGGAAGAGAAGAAAGGGTAATTTTGAGCAACTAGAGCGAGCGAGCGAGGAAAAAGGCCATTTTTGGCAAACCCTAGCAGCCATTGATGGGGTAGCGGTCGACGCAGCCGAGCCAGGGGCTTCTGGTCGGCCGCCGCACCCGGCGCATGGCCTTCCAGACGGCGCTGTTGCACTTGAAGCCCGAGCCGAAGGCGATCTGCCAGACGCGGTCGCCGCGGCGCACGCGCCCCTTCGCCTCCAGGTACGCGAGCTCGTACCAGATGCTGCTGCTGGAGGTGTTGCCGAAGCGGTGGAGCGTCGCGCGCGCCGCGTCCATGTGGCGGTCCTCCAGCTCGAGGTTCCGTTGCAGCGCGTCCAGCACCGCCTTGCTGGCCGCGTGGATGCAGAAGTGCTCGAAGGCGAGCTTGTAATCGGGGATGTAGGGCTTGGAGGTCGCCGCCGAGGCGCCCCCGTCCGCGGCGGGCGATTTGGGGAAGAAATGGCGGTAGAGCAGAGTCGTGAAGAAGAGGAGCTGCTCCGAGAATGGGAGGACGAGGGGGCCGAGGGTGGTGATGTTCGCCTTCAGCGCGTGCCCGCCCACCTCCATCAGATCTCGGCTGATCGATAAACCCTTGATCCTTTCCTCATCTTCCTCTTGATACACGCACCTAATCAAAGGTACAATCTTTACCTCACATGTGCTCTTGCTGATCTAAAATTAGGGTAGATTTGGTAGGAATTTCGTAGTTTTTAGCTGTTGATACCTGAAGCTCCGTTCGTCGGCGCCTTTGTGAGTCCTCACAATGTGCTCAAGGCGGTACTTGGCTCGGTGGAAGTCGCGGCGGCGGTTGGAGAGCAGCACGGCGGAGCAGCCCATGCGGAAGAAGCAATTGGGGATGAGCATGGAGCGGTTGCGGCCGGTGTACCAGGTGAAGGAGACGGCCTCCGTGCTGACGATGACGGCGTAGTTGCTAGGGTTTGCCTGCAGCATGTCGCGGGCGAGGTCGAGGGCGATGACGCCGGCGCTGCAGCCCATGCCGCCGAGGTTGTAGCTCAGGATGTTGCCTCGCATCTTGTAGTGGTTGACGATCATGGCGGAGAGCGACGGCGTGGGGTTGAAGAGGCTGCAGTTGACGACGAGCACGCCGACGTCCTTGGGGCGGACGCGGCACTTGTCGAAGAGCTCGTCCAGGACGGCAAACATGGCCGTCGATGCCTCTGCCCGGCCCTCCTTCATTGTCGCGCAATTGCCCGGCGCGAACAGCGACCGCGGCATGTACGTCTCGTCGCCGATCCCCGACGACTTGAGGATCCGCCGCTGGAACGCCAGGCTCTCCTCGTCGAACTTCCCCGACTTCCTCGCCAGCTCCATGAACTCCTCGTTCGACACCTGATCCAAGATTCTATCTTTAGAACACTATCGATCTCACTCGCACAAAAATGTTCGCCGACCTTCAACTCGTCGGAGGGACGGTAGCAGGCGAAGTCGACGAGGTAGACGGGGCGCGGCTTGGACATGAAGTAGACGGCGACAGTGAAGGCCAGGACAGCGAAGAAGGCGAGCACGGTGGCGAAGTCATAGCTCGTCTCCTCCCACAGCTTCCTCCACAGCTCCTCCCTGCTCAAGCTGCCGACCTCGGCGCTGAACACCACCACGAGCACCGGGATGGTGGTCAAGTACACGGCGTGGCTAATGAGGTAGTGGTAGCCCAGCTTGACGTACTTGAGGTTCACCGACTGGAGGAAGTCCGGCAGCCGCCGCCGCACCCTGACTGAGAAGGTGAGCGAGCCGGCGTCGGGGCCAGAGGCCTCGATACCTCTGTTCACGATCTCCGTCGAGAGGAGCGTGTGCTCGCCGGCCATCCTTGCTCTGTTCACTCCCCTGATCTCCTCTGCCTTCCATGAGGCCATTAAGAAGAAGCAGACGGGTGGGGGAGAGTTAATGCTGCCACCAACTAAGGAGGAGAGCAGTTGGAGCCGCCATTAATTCCCATTGATTTGAAGGTGCGAGCATTTGAATGCAGAAAACAAAGTCGGTCGTTCTGGATTCCTTCCACTCGAATACCCTCAGATTATATCTCTGTTCCTCTGCTGGACGTGAACAGATAACTGCCATCCAATTGATTGTGATCCGCCACTGCCTGCCTTACCCAAATTAGGATCTCAAGCCTCCGGATGGTGCAGTGGTAGAACGTTCATACAATCTCCTAAATATTCACAGTTCAATTACTAGCTATAGTGCATTATAGAGCATTTTTCGCCAGTTGGATGAAAAACTTGGGATGTTGGGTTGCTAGATCACCTGCCATTTGTACTTCCGGATTTACCCTAGTAGCTGATGAAAAATTTTTGAAGAGTTGAATAACTTGATTATAAAAAAAAAAAAAAGGATCTCAATGTTATAGATGATTGTCATCACCTGACTCTATCTAATTTATAATTAATATAAAATAAAATTTAATCATTATTAGGGTGGTAAATGAGCTTTGTGTTGTGCTAAATTAGCTGAGCTTAAAATGAACTAAGCTGTTAAAACAGATGTTTAAGCTTGGCTTGAGTTTAATTTATTTAGTTAACCTTGATATTACAAGCTTATTTGTTCATTTTAAGAGCTTTTTATTTATTTATAAACTTGTTCATTTAATTGGCTTTGTGTATGTTGAATGAATAAATAAACTCTTGCCAAATTAAACACCAAGTTTATCTTAAACGCTTTGATTCATTTACAACCCTAAACAACATTATTGACCATTAAACTTAAATTACCCTCCCTAATTATATCAAGGAAAGGGATGGAGGATAGATGACTAGTTGTGCATATAAATCCTATGAAGGTTTTTTAGAGTCTTAAAAATCTTACGAAGAGTGCCATGCATATCCTTCACTGTTATCATATATATGATATTTTTTATATAGTATGAATTTTATAGTATGCTCATCATATGCTATTGTTTCAAACATTCTCATGTACAACAGGTTTAATTAAGGTTCCTTTTATAGAGACCTCGTGGATTTGTTTGTGGTGATGAATATATGCTTAAAACAAAGGTGATGATCCTTTTGATAATGAGCACCGTAGCAATTCTAATACCTATCGAACTACCTCAATGAAAGTAGTCGAAATGTTGATAGATCACTGTTCTTGCTACTGGTGGGTATTAGGAGGATGAATTGACTGTGATCTTCTTGCCTTGTGCAAATACAAGGGAAGGAGATGGGAATTTGAGGATGTTCAGTTAATTGTTAGAAAGTACTATTAAGATTACCATTTTCGACCACATACTTGACCTTCTGGATATGAGTTGGATTGTATTGGCATTAGCTTAGGGGTGGCAGCGTGTTTTATGATTCATAAATGATCACCTACTCACATTGAATATGACATATTGGATGTCTAACATATGACATGGTTAGTCAACCATCTTCGACATAGGATGAAACTTTTGAGATTTTAACTAGTAGAGTTACTACGTGTATGTACTTTTTAGTTTCTTTCTTAAATTTATCCTTAAGTTAGCCACAATTTTTGAAGCAATTAGAGTCAAATTGTATATATTTAGTTGGGCAAAATTTAAAAGGTCGATCCAAATTATACAAATCATCAAATGGACATTCCTTTTTTTAAAAAAAAAAAAAAAAAGTTAAAAGGGCACCCCATCATATGTTTTATCTCCAAAGTACCCCTTATCAATGTTGTTATAGCAGCTACCGAGTAGCTGCTATACTACAAAGTTGTTCTTTGCTTCCAGAGTTATTGTAACACCTACGACTAGCTGTTACAAAGTTTAAAAGCTACTTTGTAGCTATTATAGCTATTTTAAAATGATTTTGATTAATTTAAAATGATTCTGATAAAGTTTAAACAATTTAGAGTTCAAGATTGTAAGATTTAGAGTTTAGCCACAACGTGTGGAAGTTGCTCAGTAGCTATTACAACATGTAAAAGCTACTTTGGTAGTTGCTATAACGTGAAAATTTAACTATTTTAGTAAAATCTTAAATCATAAACTCTAAATACTATTATATGAAAATAAGATTTACCAACCTAGTCAAAATTGTTTAAACTTCATCAAAATTATTTTAAATTGATTAAAATAATTTGAAAACAGTTGTAGCAGTTATTAGTAGCTACTATAATATGTAGAAGCTACTAAATAGCTGCTACAATACTACTGTAAGATCAAAGCGCTAGAGGGGATGAATAACGCTTGTGGCTTTTTCACATTTTTCGCAAAATTATTGAGAGAACACAGCGGAAAATAAACAAAGAAACAAAGAACAACGACACAAAGGTTTTTACTTAGTTCGGAGCCTGTGGCGACTCCTGCTTCGAAGTCGGCACATGAGAGTGCTTTCATTGGGAAATCCACTAATCAATCCGAATATTACAAATACAGAGAGATTATAATTTAAGTACAGTAAATGAAATTATACGGATAACTAAAGAATTGAAGTTGTGAACTTTCGGTCGTCGAAGCAGCGTTACAACATCGTAGAGTCGTCTTTTGAGTAGCGCACAAGAGAGAATATCGTTCTAATGAGTGCTCTAAAGTTGTTGGTCGATCCCCTTCTTATAGCCCTTCCCCGGGTGCCTGGACCTGGTCCGAGCGCCTCATTAGGGCCAATGTGGTGTTATCTTGTCGAAAGTCTACCCCAAAGATTTATCCATCTCCGGGCACCTGAGCGGTTAGTGCGCTTGACCGATGTGTGCTGGCCAACCATCGGCACCACCTCAGCTGTGAGTTCGGCCTAGCCAGGGCACTCAAACCCGGTTCGAGTGCCTGGACCTAGTTCGAGCGCCTAGACCTGTTCCGGGTGCCTGGATGCCCCTTTTTCTATCTAGCTTTAATTTCCTACACTACAAAGTTAGTACAATAAGTAAAATATAGTTTTATCAATTTTGACAGTCTAGGGACCATCTGATTCTGACTTTCAAATTTCCTATGAAACCCTAGGTCGAGCCGACGCTTACTGTTCCCTCACTGAGGAACGCATCCTCACCTACTCTTCTAAGGAGAGTTTACCTGGTATCAAACCGGTCCTCCAGACCATTAGGAGTTTTGGTCAGCATATGAGACTTCAGGGCTTTCCGCTGGACGTCCAAACCCCGACTTGTCCGGTCTTCCTCCCCCCGACCTCTGGGACATCCACCTAGTGTCCTCGACCCTAGGATTTTCCACCTAATGTCGTCGACCTGCCAAGACTTTCGCTCAGTCCCTCAGACCAAGACTTCATTGCCTAGCTGCAACTTGGGCTTTTCACCTGCCTAGTGTCCACTATGACTTTTTTGCCTAGTCTCAACTAGGACTTTCACTTTGCCTAAAATCACTTATTACTTTTACATTACCTAAACTTATTTAAGACTTTTCTATACACTCAGTCAGACTTATTAAATCAATAACAAACTGTAACTTTAAATTCTTTCTCATTATCAAAAACTTACATTTGATTATTTAGTGGTTCTACAATTATAAATTATTGAATAAGATAAGTATATATATAACCATTATAAACTCATAACTACTTTAATATAAATATTATTGAACATGTCAAATTTAATGCATATATCATTTGATTAAAAATTATATAGGCTGCGGGTGGAATACTTTTGATTAAAAATTAAAAAGAGATGTTCGTCTATGATTTTCTAAACGAATAGAACCTCTTTTTTATTTTTGACATTATTTATTTTATTTTCTCTTTTGATAATAGAATGCAATTTGCTGTTTAAATAACTTATCAATTATTTATTAAAGATCCTACTAATCCTTCATTCCAATCAATTGATTGATTACTTAGTTCATAGATCCCCAAAAATCTTGGTGATTATTATAGATCTAGTTGCCACATGAATCACATCTTCCACAATCTTGGAATAAATTAATCAATTGATAAATAATTGTGTAAATAAATATTGATAAGTAGTACAATGTTTATGGGGACTAGTTATTGACTTAGTACAGAATAAAAAGATTGAAAAAAAAAAGACTCCAATTTTATAAATTTTGAATTAGGTGAGGAATAATTGCATGCTGCTGGTGAGTTTCCAGGAAATAATGGACATACTTTTTACATAAATTTTATGTTAATTTATGACCAAATGAGATTGATAGTCATTTGTTAAATAGCTTGATAAGTCAGCTTCATGTCATTTAGATCTAGCATGAGGAAAAAATGTTCTTATAAAAAATTCAACAAGAGAATTAAAATATTTTTTTCATTCAGTATTTTATATTTGTGTTTAGTATTTATAGTGACCACAAACTAATATAATAATCTTTTACATAATCTATCCGATGCACTGTTAAAGCACTTCAAGAAACAAATAATTAGATCAAAATCTCAATAAAAATGAATATTATGAAAATTGTTCTGTATAAATTATGAAAAAAAAAATTATAAGCTATCATTAAAAAAAACAAATAACATCACATTACAAAAACTCACGTTTAAATATTTTAAATACAAAGTAACTTCTCGAGAAAAAAGCATGCTTTTATAAAAGAGTGTTTCTGACGATTATTTTTGAAATTTGAATTCATGACTTCTAAATTACATTACATGATAGTAATTTTAGTGTTGCTTCAAATATCTCTTTTAGATACAAAGTAACTTACAAAATATAAATTATTTTTCAAATTAATTTAGGATTTAAAAACTTATATAAAATATTATTATATAAGACGAGGGTACAACCTAACTTACAAAATAACAAAGAAAAATAATTTTTATAGTATTTTCAAACCATAAATTATTTTTCAAATTAGCTTGGAAATTAAAATTTAAAAATTAACAACATTCTTTAAAAAGATAATTTATGCATTTCAAATATCACAGACTATGCCTTTTAAAACTTAAAGGTTAGAGGATTTAGCTAGCTAGCACTTTTATTATTTTGGTTTTTTTATGGAAGTTTCAAATAAACCACAATGTGCTCACAAATTCATCCAAACGGCCAACTTTTTTTTAGATTGACCACCCCACTTAAAAAAAAACAAAAGTGTTATAGTGCCAATTGAAATTCAAGCATTAGATAACTAATTGCTTAGTAGCCCGAGGCAATTGAAATTCATAAAAATGCATAGTAAATTTTTTGATATAAAGTTAAAATTCATCAAGTTCATAAATAGTAAATTTTCTCTAAAATTTAGGCATAAAACTAGAATCGCCCTTGACTAAATAAAAAAATATGATATTTGTGTTTGACAATGACAAAAGGAAATTGTTTCATAAACAATATAATACGATAATTTTGTTACCATCAGAGGATTAAAATACTATTATCATCTTAACTTGAAAATTCAATGCACATAAACGTAAAGTTGATGGCAAAGACACATTCAGGTCAATTCTAAATGCCGAAATATTTAACAAATGTATCCAAGTCAAGCTTAGCACACATTTAACAAGTAATTATTTAGTTGACACGGCGAGCTTTTTCTTCTTGGCCTAGACCAAGAGATCTCTGCGCATTGGCAATTCCTTCTGGGTCTGCAACAGGTTACCAATAATGTAAAGTTAGCTACCTACGGAAGTTGATCCGCATAAGCATACACTTCTAATAAGTTAACCATGCATGTGCCTGTGTTGACTGCTGAAAATATGTTGTCTACTCATTTTAATTCTTCATAGACTGAGCAAATCTAAGAGTAATAATAAGCCAAGAACATGATTGTGCAATCATTTTATCTCATGAACGAAGTTTTTTTTGGAGTCAATGTGGTGTATTTTGATAAGATCACCATGTATGACTTTTAGAGAAGGATAATATGGAGACATCACATCTCATCTGATACTTTTAGGTGTCTAGTCATTTGTATTTTCCTTCTCATATAGTCATATCCTCCTACCTAAATCACCACAATGTTTGTCCTAATCCTTTTCCCCTAAGCGTTCCTTAATCCTCTACAGTTCACAATCCTCCAACCCTCATCTCCATTCTCAAGTCTCGTTTTTAGTGGTGATGATAGTGACTAAGTGGAGGTCAGGTCATAGATTGTGCAAGGAGGAAAGGCAGCCCAGAGGATAGGCCTCCTAGCTGTCCTGGTAATTACAGACCTTGAGGCGGAGATCATGACAGCGATTGTAGGAGGTTACAAAGAAAGCAGCTGGAAAGCACAAATGAAGGCTTGGCATCATGGGCAAATACAAACTCGATATATGGATGGAGGCGCAGAAGATGGTGGAGAAAAAAAGTGGCTTCTGGGGGGTAAATCTTAGGGGAAGTCTTATTATAACTGGGTTAAGAATGTCATGTGAGAAGCAGATCCCGTCGTAGTTGAAGTCAAAGCACTGACACTGAAGAAGCACAACAACAGAAAAGCCGTTACTGATAACCTGATTTAATGCTCAAAACAAGATTTCTGATTTTTCATGTCTAGTAATATGAATAATGTCAAGAAAATGACACAAGTGAGATATGAAACTCATATTTATTAGTTCTAGTAAAAAAGATTGCCATGCCAGAATCATCAACAATGTGGCTAATCATTATCTGATCTAAGATGGTAAATTTTATTGAAACCTCAACCCTTTCAATCGGTCAGGTGAAAGTATAATATGATGCCGTAATAATATAGAATCACTCGAATGCTGTCCAAAGTAAAGAAAAGTTCTCGTTGTCCACCAGATCAATCATGACAGGGGTCCACATACATTTGGCACATCATCCCCTTGTTCCAAATGACAACTCTAAGGTAAGATGATGTAGCAGACTATAGCACCTAGCAAGTATCCTGATGTGGTTTACAATAAGGTGATTATCATACCTCCTCTAGAGACTAAATGGTAGATCAGGCACTTCATCGGATGCTTCCAAGAAAAAGGTTCCGGCATATGACAATAATTGATTAACTTTTTGGAAAAGTACTAGGCGGTCAATAAAATCATTAAGCAATTCCAGAGGTGTAACTAGAAAACACTACTATAACCGTTGAAATTCAAAGATGAAGCATCTCTATCACCAAACTGTCAAAAGACTAAATCATAAGCATAGACAAGTTAGTCTTGGGGATTTAATAGTCCATTTTCCCTTACCAAAGACTTACCCCAAAATTGTGTAAAAATCCGAGTAAAAAAACTCAGATTTCTGGACACGTTATATTGCATAGCAGGAGGAAGAGGTTTCACAATTGTATCTATGCTGAAAACTCGCTGAAGAAACTGCAATGCAAGGTAAAATAGTTTCAAAACCAACAATGCTTTAGTATCAAAAAAAGTACTTAATCAATAATCTTTTAGTAATTCAAGCACTAAGGTCAGTTGGTACATTCAAAATAGAACAGTTCAAAGCTGAAAATGACATTCAGGGAGTTATGGAAACATGGAATGCATGATATCAAGATTCTGAGAAGTCCTATTAGTGAACTTCATTACCATTATCACACGCGGATTGTGCTCAAATGCCTGGAAAACACAGCATGTATTTTGTATATAAAAGTTAGTAGAATTATATGTGCATTGATTCAGTATCAAAATTTAACCAAGGTTCTTTCTGTTGTGTGACATTTTTCGGGCAGACCTGGTCATTACAAAATCAACCCATCCATGTAGAAATGAGAAAGAAGCATCTATACTCAAATGCCATTCTATGAAAAACATGAATATGGACAAATTATTACTTGCTACATATCCAAATGAATTGGAAATCAAACCATGATCTTGGCAGATCAAGATATCCAAGGCAAGTATCTTCTTGAAAATAACTACAAATATCAAACGAATAGGAAAATATTGATTCAAACCACTATGCTTTAATTCTGTCGAGAAATGACTGTCAGATGTGTTCTACAAACAATTTATGAAAAGTAGACATATTACATTTTCATTTTTACCAAATACCTTAAATAAATGCAATTTAATCTACATCTTATTAAGCATAACCGCACATAGGATGATGATTAAGAAAAATGCACATTTTATCCACTGATCCTAAATATCTCTAATTAGTTTTATAGGAGC
The DNA here is from genome assembly GCA_037974795.1 of Kaempferia galanga. Taxonomy (NCBI): domain Eukaryota; kingdom Viridiplantae; phylum Streptophyta; class Magnoliopsida; order Zingiberales; family Zingiberaceae; genus Kaempferia; species Kaempferia galanga. Next base: position 1,275,178 of record JBBPFP010000095.1, on the reverse strand, counting down.
TCAATATAAATGAAATAGATAGACTAGCACATTCGATGCATGTTGAATTGAAGGGTGTCTAGTTATATGAAAAACACTATAGAGGTACTAGTGAGTAGATACCTCCATACTAATCGCCTCTCCCACTCGACCACTCCAAGACAGGAAATTTCCTCACCTTCATAGAAGCATTTGGGCCAAAACATACATCTACAAAAGCCCCTTCCACTTAGGCTCTACATACACAATTCTTGGAGAGCACCTCCAAAATGCCAGTCTTTTATGGAAACAAATAATTTGTGTGGTAGTAAATAGACCCTAAATGACCTTGTCACAGGGTAATTCAAGCCTTAGAAATTCCATGCGTGGCGACCAAGCACCACACTTGATTCAACCTACAAACGCACCACCAAAGTGCAAGGTGCAAGAGAATGCACAAGACAAAGGCACAAACACAAGCCACATGCAAAAACGCCCAACGTACATGAAAACTTGTTACACTCCGTAAGTGTACGGAAACATCATCAGTAGTATAAAAGATTATTGTATCCACCGGGAAATGAAACTTAAGCACTAGTCAAGTAGACTCAAGTGAATTAGCTAGATAATTCGAAGGGTTTTGTGATAGAAATTAAACTAAGCAAGAGAAGTGAGAGAGAAGAGTTTAGAGAGAGGAAGAGAGTTTAGTGTTCCAAGGTCTAGTGGATGCTCTAGAGTTTTGGTTTCATTGTAATGGTAATTGGCATGGTATGGATAGCCCACTTCCTAGTCTCAATCCCTATGTCTTGTAGGTGATCTAATTATGCACTGACATTACCCCACAATGGTATATCGAAACATCCTCCTTATGAGTATCCTATGCTATAAAATAGAGTAGGTAACCTACAGAGTCTGGTTAACGGATTACCTTATCACTAGGCTCCCCGGTCATACGTCTCTAGATTAACTAAAAACTTCCTAATATTGAATTAAGGAGAATCCATTAAGAACATAGATCAACCATGCATGATCACGTCGTCCAAATAGAGTAAACGCTCTAGATGTTCGAGAGAAGGGATGCTCTCAGTCACCAAGACCCCCGTCTCTCGATCTAGAGAATTCGATCCACCTAGAACACAGAATTATACATCTAAGCAATGAAACAATACAATCTAAGCACAAACAATTTATTTAGGCATTTCATTGAATAGAAACAAGGCAAGGCATATCATTCAACATGGGAAATTGGACAATCCATAAAGTTTACATCAATCACACATTACAATTACTCTCTCCACTCCTAGAACAAGAGATCTACTCACTAAGCATAAGGAAAGCAATCCAAAGACAAATGGATACAAGCTTCATCCAATCAACCGAGAGAGATAGGGGGAAAATCTTAGCTATGTGAAGCCCATGTCTTCGAATCCAATCCTTAGCTTCGAGATATAGATGCGAGAGCGGCGGTGGCTTCGGATCGTTGGAAATGGGCTCGGAAGATGGCCGAAGACCTTGGCGGTCTTCCCTAAAGGGTAGGCCTCCTCCCCAAGCAAAGGGGAGAAGTTCCTCTTATATAGGCAAAGACCACCCTACCTATGCACGTGCAGTCGCACAACCGTGTAGATTCACACGACGGTGCGAGGCTGGGTATCGGAAAAGGGCACACATCCGTGTGTTTCCACACGACCGGGTGGAGTTAGCACACGACTATGTGTTTTCACTGACCGTTCAAGGGTCTACACTGGAAATGTCACATGCTCATGTGAAAACACACAGCCATGCAAGGTTTGTTGGTGGTGGCTTCTCCTCTGTTTGCACGGCCGTGTAGTGCAGGCACACTGTCGTGTCCCATGGGGCGGGCCGTGTGTACTAATCACTTTCTCCTCTTCGCTAGGAACGCATCTGTGTCCACTCTATCTTCTAATTGATGTTCCGAAATATGTTTTTGTTCTTTCTTCACTCCAAAAGCGCATCCTGGCATGAAAAACCAAAAAAAGCAGATCTCTGAGTAAAAAGAGTAATGATGTTGAAATACGAATGAATAAGGGTGCAATAACGACAATCATACACCGTGAAAGTAAGATGATGTGCAAATAAGTATGCATAAATGTAAATATAATCCACGCACATCAAAACTCTCGACCTTTTGTATTCACAATAAAGGATTACAAAGTGGACTCTTGACAGATTGCTCGTACATTCCTCTTTGCTTGGACATTGCCCAACATTGTTTATTTACAATACATAGGCAGAAGTTGCTTGGCAGTTACAAAGTGGTTGCAAGACAGTTTCGTTAACTGGTATGCCACCTCCCAACTACTTGTCCACATCACTTGCTTCTTGGTCACCATGTCAAAGGTCAACCTGCACCCCTGTGCTTGGTTCATAGTTTTGCTCCTTAGACTTAGGTGAAACAACCGCATGCCATAGATCGCCTTTCCTGCAAGCCTTGTTTGGCTAAATGCTTAGACACCACACGTCTAATCTTTGCATATGTTCGCCACAATCAATTCGACCTCCCTTTTCAAATTGTCATAGTATAACATCCCTTTCCCAAGTAGCCTATGATTCAGGTCTTCCCTTCCAAAGAACCAAGAATTCCGTCCTTCTATTTTCCTTGCTCATTCTGAAGGTTATGTGGTCCAGGATTTCCTCAACATCATCGATGAATTGCTTCCTCACAAATGGTGGAGC
>JBBPFP010000095.1:1115125-1125524 GCA_037974795.1 Kaempferia galanga | reverse complement strand
AAATTCGAATTAGACTCATTGTGTCAATTCGGATTGATAAGTTAGACTCATTAAGTCACACGATGAATTCGGATTCAACCAAGGACGAGGAATGGTCATTTTTGAATTGATCATGCATGAGAAGACGACGAAAAGACATTAGATTAATGAAGTATTAATGTCAATTAAAGCAATTGATTGTATGAATACAAAAAGGAGTTTTTGATTCATTTTTATGGTGAACACTTGCATTCTTCCTTGTCTTCTTCTTCTTCTTTCTTGGCCAAGACCGCCCATGTAGATTGCTAACACAACCTTAGGTGGTTTTCTTCTCCAAGTTTGTGAGTTTGTGAGACGGATAGAGCGTGTTCGTGTGGATACCAAAAGAGGCGCGAACATTTTGATCATGCTGAGATCCACCGAGGATAAAGTTGCTGTCAGAAGTTCGTGTTTACGCAACAAAGGTAAAACTCTCGATTCAACTAATATACAATCTCCTTCACATGGAGGAAAAGTTCTCATTTATGTTATTCCGCTGCGCTTATCTTGTTTTTGCGCTCAAGAACCTTATAGTATCATATTATATTATGTCAAAAATATTGATCTTCTTATTACTTATTTCATGTATTAAATAATATATATTATTAGTACTATATACAGATTATTAAAAATAATAAAACTCACATAGAATTAATAAAATATTAAAATATCATAAGCCCATATTTATGAATATAAGTTAATCAAATAATAAAATTAAATTATTATTTAAGATTCTATATTGTTGATTGAAAAGTTAGGTTTCCTATTTCACAAAGATCCTTTCTATTTGTATAGATTATTCATATGAATATTACACATAATCCCATACCCCTTACACATTTTCATATAACTCCCTAGCACTCCCCCTCCAGGTGGTTTCAAACAAAATAACTTGCTACAAATATGTAGAACAAATGTACACAAAAGAACGCACACAGAAGATAGATCTAAATTGAGATGTTTACATAATGACACATGTAGAGCGAGTGCAAGATTAATTGGCTTGAGGTTTTTACAAAATGATGCACACAAAGAGGAGAGAGATCAGCGGAATGATGCATCATGAGGGGGGTGGGTGTGGGGCCACCACTTGATGGTTAAGTGGGAGGCTAAGGCAAATAAGGGGTTGTTGGATGGCCTAATAGCAATAAAAGGGTCTGTTTCTAATATGAAGTGACAACTCATAAAAAAAGGTGAGCTTGCTTGTCATATATATGTGTGTGTTTGTGTGTGGACTTTCTGCCATGCACAGTACACAGCACAGCCATTTAGGCGCCTAGATTCAAATCTCTTTTTTTAATTAACATTTCCTTAAAGATGAATATTATACCCCGTGAACATTTAAAATTTTTTATCTTGAAAATTATAACCCAAGAGGGAAGCCAGAACCTTAAAAGAAAAATCTTATTGGCTTAAACTCATTATAACCCAACTCTTAAATCCTAAAATCGTAAACCCTAAATATATATAATATACCCAAAACAAAACAAAAAAAATTTATTACTGAATGAATCTAGGCGCCTAGGTTCATTACAAGCGCCGCCTGGGTTCATTACAGGCACACGGGCACGCAACGAAAGGTCCGTAGCAGATGAAATATATATATATATATATGAGTATTAGGATGATGAGATTAAAAACCATTAAAAAGTTTACCTAAATAAATTTATTTAGAAAAATAATAAAAAATAAGGAAATATATTTATTTGAATATATGAAATTTATTAGATTTTTCAGAATTTGAAATGAATTTATGGGTATTTTATCGGGATAAATCTACTAGGTTTAGGAAAGCCTCTTTGACTAATCATATTTAAGTGAGTTGATTGGATTTAAACTTAGGTTCTAATCATTAAACCCTAGGTTTTAATTAATCCCTTCCCTCTTGGTTACCCCGCTCTCACACGCGCTCACGGCACTATGCGCTCGATCACCGAACGCCTTTGCCCTGTGCCCGTGCGTCGTCACCGCAACAGTTGCCTATCTCCCTGATTGTCGATCGTCGCTCGGTCCCTTCCTAAACATATGCACGCCACTGCCACGAGTCGTTGCTGTGCTACCGGCGTCGTGCACTGTTGTCGTTGTGGCCCACTACCGACCCCCATCTCTCGTCACCGACAGCGTGCCACAATCGGGCGCCTACCACTGTGAGTCAATGTCGGAGAAGATGTCACCGTTTAGGGTAAGAGTTTGGTTAAATTAATTAAGGATAGTTGGTAATTGATTATTACAAGGATTAAATGATTAAGTTTAATAGATTAATCAATCATAAGGTTAATTTAATTAACTTAGGGTTTATTTGGGTTTCATGTTAATGATTTGATTAATTAAATCTATTAGTTGATTAGTTAATAGATTAATTTATTCAATTGAATTATTTACTAGTTGAGTAACGGGATGATTTTAGTTATTAGTTTTATTAATGTTGAATGATAGATTTATTTGAATTGATTAATGAAGATTTACTTAATTAATTACTCAGTTTGACAAAAATGATTAATATGGTTAATTGATAAACTAGGTAATTAATTAAATTGTTAATTGTTAAATTAATTAATTTATTTATTTATTTAAGCTATTGGTCTTTAAGTAATTTGGACATATTGTTTAATCATATAATTAGTTGAAATTTGCTGTGTTTAAACATGTTAATATGAAATTATCTAATTGATTAGACTTAATTAATAAAGGTTAATTGGATCATTAATTGATTTAAAATTTAGTAACAGATCTAATTGACAGCTCGATCAATTCAACTGACGAAGGAATTAATAAATTGATCAATTAATAAGTTGACTTATTTAAAGATTGATTAATCGGGAGGATGAGTAAGAGGATGAGTAATCGATTCACTAACTAAGATGATTATTAATTAGAATGAGAGGAAGAATTAAACTAAGATTTGATTTTGCTACTAGGATTATTTTAGTACTAAGATTGGCTTCGTATCCTATACTTGTAGTTGTGACTTGAAAATGATTAGGATATTCTATAATTAAGGTAGGCATTTCCTCCTTTGTCTTATTTATTATTTTATTATTATTTTATTTATTTTATCTTCTTTATATCTTTGATCTTAGTGCATAATTTTCTTTCCTTTAAGTTGCTTAGATAGCATTTACTTGCTTACCTTGACTCTTCTCTATTTGCTTCTTGAGTTTGATACTTGCTTCTATATCAATATCTAGGTAGTCTCATTGTTTTTTATGGTTGGACTGTTTATTATCGGACCATAGTGTAGCTAGTAGAGTTTTTACTATTGGATGTGATTGTTATTGCTTTATATGTATTCCATACTTTAACTACCCACAGGACCGTTTGTGGTAGCGTGCTTCACCCGCAATAAATAGATCACTACCTACACACCATGTCTGCGCCCACGGGACCCGGGACACATCCGTGGTAGAGTGTTTCTCCTGCAGTCCTTAGATAGATAGCTACCAATATATATCATGTCTACCCACAAAACCCAAGTCATCCATGGTAAAGTGTTTCTCCCTTATATGTTTGTTATGTAGGTTTTTGAATGTACTGATTATACCTAGTTGAGAAAGTTAGTCAAGGGTTATGCTGTTGTTTATGCTTTTGTTAGCAGATGATTATATTAGTACACTTATTTATGTTAGTAACTGTTTTCTTTGATCTTCTTATACTATGTAATTCATGCACTATCCTTCTTATACCTGTTGAATCATACTCACTACCCCTTGCTTTTTCTTTGATTTCCAAGTTAGCAGGTAGAGGATGTGTCGTGTTGCTCAGGCGTTGGCAATCTCACTCAAGTTTGGATTTTCTTTTCGAATTGCTTGATTTCTTTGTTTATGGTTTTATTCTCTTATCGAATCTTTGAGTTTTTTTTATAATAGTATAACTTTTATCTTGTTAAGTATAATATGTTCACATGTACATATACATACACGCATTAGCATTTAAAAACTTAGTGATTTTATTTTGTATTACTGTCTATGTTGGTTTTAATTGGTTCTGTATTATTTCCTATATTGCCACTAGGGATATTGTTGGTTTTGCGGAATAGTATACCTTGAGGCAGGATAATTTATTAGTATCAAAGCTTAGATTGCGATTTCGAATTGTGGATATTGTGTCTTAGGATTTCCATTTTGTTTTGATTTATAGTTTTCCAAATTTTTGGACCTCAAGGCAAGCCGAAGGATATTTCTTAGCTATAGGAAATTAATGTATACCTCCTATTAGTATCTTAACTTTTTGTTTTGACTACTTCTTTTAGGTACTTGTTAGATAGGTTTAGATCATAGAAAATTGAGGTACAGTTAGTTATACTTTCTCATTTAGTTGGTTATGTATTTGTGATTATATCTTTCTGTTATGTATTCATTTACTTGGTCATAGTAGGAATGTTACCTAGTGAAACAACCCTATTCGCGGTCATGGTCAAGGGCTACCTATGAAGCGACCAGCAGACACTGTGATGACCAACCTTGATGCAGAAATATAGATTCTTTTGAGGTGTCAACTGATACCGAATCGGAAACCAAGGGTCGGGGCCATCAAACCCTATTGGAGATAACGAACAAAGTCTCAATGAGCACTAACAAATTGTACCTACTACTACCAATTGGGTAATATACAAGGTGCGTATACCAATACTATCCTAGTTAATAGAGGATCGATGTATCCTATTCCATGGGGATTTTGACCATGGACTACTCGTACCTTGTTGGATAACCTAGAAGTTGCATTCGGATATATGACCTCCACTGATGTGAAAAAGATTCGAGACAAGGGCACCATGTGGTGGAATATGCAGAAAATGATCTTCGAGGAACAAACATCACTTAGTAATTATTTAGAGATGCTTTTAAGATATATAGTACTTCTCTGCCTCCTTTTGAATAGCTCTTTTCATGAATCCTTACACAAGTGATTCATGGGCAGTCTATGTCCTTGTTAAAAAGAAGAATGGATCATTGAGATTGTGTACGAACTATAGACAACCTAATTTATTGACTTTCAAGGATAAATACCCCTTGCCATGGATAGAGGATCTATTTGATCAACTCAAGGACATATGTGTGTACTCTAAGATCGATTTAAGATTGGACTATTATCAGCTTAGAGTAAGGGATGCAGATGTGCAGAAAATGGTATTCTGCACACTGTACCGACAGTTCTAGGTAATGTCATTTGAGCTTACCAATGCTCCGGTCGTTTAATGGATTTGATGAATTAGGTCTTATTAGAGTATTTGGGTCCGTTGCCATCGTTTTATAGATGATATTCAGACCTATTCAATATAAGAGGAGCATAAGTTGGTGATCAACACTCTAAATTCTTTAGTGAATGGGATTCAGGACTGCACACAGATTGTTAATGCGATGAAGAGGAGACTCGCTAAATTTGAGGACAACTATGTACTCCCGATGCAAACTTAGTTAAAGAAGACCTACTCCAGGAAGCTTATCGATCACGATTCGTTGATTCGTGGTTCATCTAGGAGGTATCCATATGTATCGAGACCTAAAACACTATTGCTGAATGGTATAAAGGGCATTGCGGCCTTTGTAGCTTGATGCTTAACGTAAGGCAAAATGTCAGAGAGCAATAGGCTTACTTTAGAAGATATTTTACCCCAATGGAAAGGAATACCTCAGTATGGACTTTGTGAAACAATTAACCTAATCTGCTCATTTCCCACTAATTTGTAAGAATGACTTTTTGAATCCCTTGGTAGAGTTTCTAACGAGTGAGATGTATGTAACTTCTTTTTAGTGTGGCCTTTCACACTGAGGATCTACTACGAGCATGCGCAATGGACTTCAAAGACGGCTAGGAAGACTTTACATCTAGTGGATTTTACCCACAACAATTGACTAGACAACAATTTGGGAGTAGCGAAAACACAATGGACTAATAACCAACAGAGTAGTGATTATCTACTTCAGAAGTAGATCATCATATAATTTTTATAAGGGAACCTTACTCCCTGACATTTAGGAACTTTTCATGATACTATAATGAATTAGTATGTCTAGTTGTTACCCCTCAGTTTTATCCAAAGCATATTTATAATACGAAAGTGTGTACTTTGTTCTCCTCATACTGCAGAGTAGTGTTATTACCCCTTAAGTAGGAAATTTAGAATCAAATTTTTATCAGTGTAGGAGAATGTTATATACGAATATATATATATATATATATATATATATATACGATTAGAAACAAGTAAAAAGTTTACATAAATGAATTTTTTAAAGGAAATAATAATAAAATAATTAATGATAAATAATAAAATATATTTATTTGAATATACAGAATTTATTAGATTTTTCAAAATTTATGGATATTTGATCAGAATAAATCAGCTTAGGGCTTAGGAAAGTTTGACTTACCAAGTGAGGAGTTGATTGGATTTAAAGCTCTAATCATTAAAACCCAGGTTTCAATTAATCCCTTCCCACTTCGTTGCCCTGCTCTTGCACGCACTAGCGGCGCTGTGCGCCCAACCACCGAATGTCTATGCCCCGGGCCCATGCACTATCGCCGTGTCGGTTGCCTATCTCCTTGATCGTCGGCTGTCGGCCGGTCCCTTCCTCGCCGCGCACCTGCCATTACCACGAGACACTGCTAAGTGTTGCCGACGTCAAGCATCGTGTCGTTGTGGCCCACCACCGACCCGCATCTCCCGTCACCGACCACGTGCAAGGTAAGTGTTTGGTTAAGTTTAATTACTATTGATTAATGATAGTTGGTAATTGATTATTACAAGAATTAAATGATTAAGTTTAATAGATTAATCAATCATGACGTTAATTTAACTTAGGTTTTATTTGGGTTTCATGTTAATGATTTGATTAATTAACGGATCTATTAATTAACTGATTTATTACTTGATTAGTTAATTGATTCAATTGAATTATTATAAGTTGAGGAATTGGATGATTTTAGTTATTAGTTTTATTAATGTCAAATGGATTTGTTTGTATCAAATGATTAATGAAAATTTATTTAATTAACTACTCAGTTTGATAATTAATGATTATCCTGGTTAATTGATAAACTATATAATTAATTAAATTGTTAAAGTAATTGATTTATTTAAGCTATTGGTCCGTAAGTAATTTTAATTTAGACACGTTGTTTAATCATATAATTAGTTGGGATCTCCTTTGTCCATCCAGTTTAATATAAAATTATCTAATTTATTAGACTTAATTAATCATTAATTGATTTAAGATTTAGTAACACAGCTCAATTAATTAGTTGATCAATTGATGAAGGAATTAATAAATTGATCACTTAATGAGTTGATTTATTTAAAGATTGATTAATTGAGTAATCAATTTATTAATTAAGACGACTATTAGTTATAATTGGAGGAAGAATTAAACTAATAATCAAACTGAATTTGATTTTAATACTAGGCGTAGTTAGATTGACTTCGTATCCTGTACTTGTAGGATTCGTTCAAACAGGCCTCTAAGTTGAAGACGATTAGATATTCTACAATTGGGGTAGGTAGTTTAAAGTTCATGATATTCTACGATTAGGTAGATGCCTCTGAGGTGAGTAGATATTCTACAATTAGATGCCTAAATATTTCAGAAATTTAACTGTTATACGTTCATGATAGCACCATTTAAGAGTTATTGGACTTGAAAAATAATGACGAGAATAAACACAGCAACATATGATAGCTCTAGGGTAAGATTATATATATTATAAATGAGAACCAGAGGAACATGAAAAATATGCAAGCACTCACAGCCAAGCCTTCTATTGGACCTTGGTGAGATCTGAAATGTTTAGCAAACTCAATTCCCACAGGCTTTTTCTTCCAGAACTTTAAGTGCCCTACAAGAAATAAACATCATGGAGGAGATCAATTTCAAGATACATAAAGGTGCACAACAATAATGCAGAGTTAGTACAATTGCTTAGTCCATCAAAATATTATACAAAAACAGACATTACAATTAATATACATGTTCAAGGTTTCACTAAATAATTCTTTTGAAGGTTCCTTTAATCACAGTATTGGATTCGATCAAAATTGGTGGATCTCTAATATCCCAAGTAGGCAAAATAACTAATACAATTGTTCTTTGGACTGATAATGAAAAGGAGTAGTTGAGACCAAAAGAGATCAGCCAGTTGGGCTTAGGGAACTTTAGCTTGTTCCTTGCACAATCTATTAAGCCAATAGGCCAATTTGACACACAAAGCAATTGGAACTAGAGAAATTTCACAAAACATTTGATCTTGGCTCATCCATCCCACTCTGCTAGTTAGCTCAGGCACAAATAGGTGTTTTCTTCAGTGATAATGCCTCCAAAAGTTATTCATAGCCATATGTATGACAACAACAATAACTATCATAAGTGCCAAATAACTATTGGATTGGATATATAAATCCTATCATGTTAACTTTATGTTAGATCATATCTTTAACATAATAAAGCTGTGTTAACTTTATGGAGATATTGCTACAATATCTCTAGTAATATTCAAATAACTTTTGATTATCCTATAATAAAGATTTCTCTATTCACCCTCTACCCCTCAAGATTTCTAACCGATTTGATTTGACTAACTCCAAAATTGATTAGTCATTTTTCAATATATTCATGATAGCCTAACATATTTTCTTTTATTTTATCATTTAATGAAGCTACCCTTATTTGCTCCCTCATACTAAATACTCTCATTTTATTTTTCTAATAATCCTTGCGTTCATTTAGCATTCTTATCTCTATTACACTAGCATGTTGGAAGTAATGATAGATTATCAAGACTTTGAAAACAGAAGTAAAAATACCTTGACTAATCCAAAGTATTTATTAACGAAAAGATCTATGATGACATAGTTTATAATCTCGGCTGAATTATGAGATGAAAGACCTGAGCCATACGAGTACATCAACCTTGTACTTTAAAAAATGGTTGGAATCAATAAGATTGATCAAAAGTCAAACGTCAAAAAGCATTGGCATGTGAAACACCTATCTGCCATGGCATGTTTGGAAATTTATAATCCACATTACTTGCCTTTTGATTTCATTTGTTATTTAGAAACAAATATGTATAAAGCGATGTATTTTTTTTTAATTTATACATTATTTTATAAACTATATTGAATTTTACAATAGCATCATCTTATACTGGCCAATACTTTTTTAAAGAAAAAAAGAACACTTTGTTGAAAGAATAATAAGAATATAGTTAAGAAGAAGGTAAGAAAAATTTGTAAAAATTATAAAGTCATCCCGAAGAAAACTTATGCCTAATATAAGTTAATATTGTTGAATATGTGCCGCAAACGTAGTATCAATGAAGGAAAATGTACGCAACCTCTAAAATTAAATGGTAGAAGTTAAAAGATGACAACAAAATATATTTAAGGAGAGGATAGGAGTACAAATATAACGATAAATACACGGTGACTCAAATACGATATAGGATAAAATAACATTAAAGTTAAATAGTATCAATATTGTACTCAATGAGTCAAAGGGACGTGCACCACTAAGTTAAAAATTTTGGTGGTGGAATAAGAAAGTATAAAAAAAAGTAAAGACAATTGAACAACATATTATATACTTGTAAGAAGAAAAATTTTTAAAAAAAATAGTGAATGAAACTTTTAAAGGTTTATAACGAAAATTGGATTAAAAAAAGCAGAAAAAGTCATTCACAAAATCATTAAAGCGAGAGAGAGCAAGACAAGAGATGTATTAAAGAAGAATGCAATATGGTACTACTAAATGATAAGGAAATAAAAGACCGATAAAAAAGATATTTCTAATGAAGGTTTAAGTGACCAACTTAAAGTAATTTAAGTAGATTCAATAAGTATAGAAATTTAAATTTTATCGTAGAATTCAAACTTCAAAAGTAAAACAAGTTTTAAATGGAATGCAAAATAGAAAAGTAGTTCGACTAGATGATATTCTAATAGATGTACGGAAGTGCTTATGGAAGCAAGGTTTTGAAAGGCTTACGAAATTATTTAATTGATATTGAAAACAAAAATATATATATATCTCATCTGTAGAGGGTCCCTTTATATAAAAACAAAGGAGACATACAAAATTATATGAATTATAAAAGTATTAAGTTATTGAGTCGTACGCCAAAGAGTGATAGAAAAAGTACTAAGAAAAAAGACTACTGTGACTGAAAATCAATTTAGAAGGTCAAAAATTAAAACTATGCATTTTCTGAGACAACTAATTGAAAAGTATCGAGAATAAAAACAAAATCATCGACATAGAAATAACTTATGATAGAATTCCAATGGAAGTTATATGGAGAAATCTAGAAAAGAAAGGTGTTAACATAGTGTATATTAAACTAATTAAAGATATGTAGGATGATATAATGAAAAGAGTGAAACTTCAAG
>JBBPFP010000095.1:1052755-1068709 GCA_037974795.1 Kaempferia galanga | reverse complement strand
TTTGTTGGTGGGGTTCGTATCATTGAACTTACATTGCCAAGGGTCACACCTTTGTACTTACATAGCCAATGCCTCCACTTAGGCTTTCTCCATCTGCATCTATACACTTGCACACTCTATAGGCATATCAGTACACAATGCAAATCCTAACTTCAACTTTGCCCAAACATCAAAACCTTGGGTCATAACGATTGCCTCCCACAATAACGATCGCCTTTAACAAATTCAACTCACAGATGGGTGATGATTGGTATTAATGCGAGTACTTACAAATTTAGGATTGGAGATTGAGGAAAGGCTATTCTTTAAATGTTAACTATTCATTACAATACAACCTACACTCAAGACACTACTTAGGCCTTGGATTACTTCTCTCCTCTCTCACACTTACTCTCTTTCCCTTTCTTGGTTACTTGTACTAGTGAATTTGTCACAACCTTTTTAAGCATTATCTAACTAGTTTAGAAGAGTACACCTACTAGTGATTAGATTCCTAAGTCCCTGTGGATATGATAATTTTTTATATTATTTCGATATTCCCATATACTAGTGGGTGTATCAACAACACACGATTCGCTCACCTCTAGTGCCCCTAGCAATCCATCTTTGGGCCAACACGGGGGAAGTAAATCACAGATGGCTACTAGTCATTAGCACAAGTGGTCAAGGCATGTGGGAGAGTATGCCCGGGTATGCCAAATTTCAACTCCATGACTTCATGTGGTAACCTTCCATGCTTTAACCATCGCACCACCCCGAGGGGACTTGTAAATAACACAGTCAAGTGGTAAAAGACGATTCACTCGCCCCAGAGCCTCTATCAACCTATTCCTGGGCCAACACAGACGAGGTAAATCACGGGTGACTACTAACCATTAGTTTAAGTGGTCAAGGCACAGGAGGACACAAATAACACAGTTAAGATCCAATAAAAAGTTGTGATTAATCCTAGATTAGTCGACTAATGATAGTCCGTAGATGATAAAGTTGACAACCGATGTAGTTAGTAGATCTAGATCGAGATCTAATAGATTTAGGCACAATTTTATCTAATTTAGTCGACTATTGTAGAATAAATAGTCCACAGATGCAGAAGTTGATTAAAATCACTATTTAGTCTGACTTAGAATGATAGCTTAAATTTAAATGTTCATCGTATATTTCTTGTATATTCGAGTTCTCCTTGCATTCCTATTTATAGCAAGGGTAAGTTGAAACATACGGAAAGTGGCTCATTCAAATAGCTTTCGATAAAATTAGCTGGCTCAATTATCAATTAGTCAACTGAGATCCAGATGAGAAAATCTTATTGGCCAATGACTAATATCTAGTCAAATCAATCTGCATTTAGTTGGCTCAATGACATCCAATTGACTGACTAGCTTGCTAATTTAACCTATTCAACTGCTATCCAATTGACTCGAATCATGTTTAGCCCACTGAAACCATTCTAGTCGACTCAACTAGGATTCTAGTCAACCAGATAGTAGACTAAGATGTTGGTCCAATCATGATTTAAGTATGTGATGTTTATATTTGAGAAGATTTAATTTAGGCTATATTGTGTTTAGAGTTTTAGGGTTTTAGTATTTAGGGCACGTGAAGTGCTAGAGGTGTAACCTCTTGACTGGTAACTTCTAATGACGGTGAGAGTCAAATGCACTTGCATAAAGGGTAATGGGTGGGGCAACACTAAGGCACTTGGCTTTAGAAGTTGTCTGAATCATGTTTTCAATAGATTGGGACTTAAGTCGACTCATTAGTTAACTCAAGGGAAGGTCAAACAGAAAGTCACATAATGTTTGTATTTGATGGTTAGTTGGCCAACTAATTGGCTAATGCAATATCAACTAATGATCAAGTTGAGTTGATTGATCAGTTAACAAATATCTTAGAAGAAAGTCGTTGATCTGACATGATGAAGCTACAATGATTGTATGATCTAGAAGCTACTATTGATTAGTGGACTAAGGTTACTGTTGCAACTCAAAAGTTTGATGTAATCAAGTCAATAGAGTAGCAACTAGTTGACTGATTGTGCATTGAGAAGTAGAATGTAGGCTTAGACAAAGTTGAATTGCTTGTCTACAAATATTGTAGTAATGGCAAGTGAAGCTTAAGGTGAAAAGTGAACGAGCAACGGCAAGAAGGCTTCAAAAAAAAAACGTCTTGCAAACAGCTCCATACTTCTATTCCTATTATAATAGTAGTAGTAGGTATTGCTATTGTTTTACCTACACGTTTGATAGTCTTCGTGTTCTTATTAGAAAAAAAAAGAATTATAAAAGATTTTTTTTTTTAAGAAATTGGGGAAGGTAAAGATAGTGGAATTCAAGAGATGACTCACGAATAAGCCATGAGCCGTCGAATAGGAAATAAAAAAGTGCTAGTAGTGTCTATTTCAGAAAGTTGTTTGTTTATGTATCTGCTCCACAATTAACGGCCAAAACAAGCAAGAGATTGCAATTTCAGATCACCACTATTCACCCTCATCCCCCCATCTAATCTGTTCATTTGACTTAAGTATTACAGATCTAAAAATGAGCAAGTGCTCTGTTTGGGAAGGACAAAGGCCAAACTATCTTTGCAGCCTACATCTGAAATAAATACTTGGATGATGCTAGTAAATTGATCACACATTCATACATTTATTAGAAGGGAACCTGTGGAATTACATACGAATGTACAAACTGGGAAGAATCTACTTGAGTACTTAGACAATCTATTCTGCAATCACCAAACTGGATGACAGGGCAGGTGATTCTACACCGAACAGATTACAAGAATGTACAAACTGAGAAGAATCAACTTGAATAATTCGACACAATGTATTCTGCAATTGCCAAACTGGATGTCAGGCCAGGTGACTCAATGCCAAACAAATTAACCAGTCCAGGAACACCATGAATGGCCTCACCCTACATAAATGTTTTTAGTTTAGACAATGAATTGTTTACAAGGAAAGTGAAAAGAGAGTAATTTGTGCAACAGTTGGAGAAAAAGGAAGAAAAAGTTTGAATATTAGCACTCCGTTTGGATAATCGTCCAAGAAAAATCACCATGCTGCAAGATTGATTATTTGAGATTCTAATATGGACAAAAAAAAAATGGTGCAATAACATTGTTGATATCTTATTCGACTATATCCACAAAATTGCTTGTCATTCACTACTACACTTGAACCGATCTCTTTGGACGAGTTTAAATCGTCTCAATCCATTTTTTTCCTAATTTTTAAAGCTTGGTGTGCCAAGCAACCAGCCTCCAAATATTGCGGATCTCAGGATGTGTTCACTTGACGAATCAAAACTGGAAGGAAAGTAAAAGAGGGGAGGAGAAAAAGAAAGATTAGTTTATGTATATATTTATATAATTCTCACTGGTCGGTACATATTTCATGGACTTTTTTTATACATTGTTTTTCAGCTGTCAGTTGAACTTAATTTAAATCCTTTAATTTTTTTTTATGCCTGTTAACTTCTTAACAATAAAACTTATATTCACTTGTTTATTACATGATCCAGTTGAAGAGAACAGTGTAACTAAATTAATTGGAATAGTAAAATCATGCCACATGCATAGAAGTCCCAAGCATAATACTCAGTGAGCCTATGAGGATAGCGTATTCTGACTACCAGAAGTCTGGCATCTACCTTCCAGCTGAGCAAAGGTGTGCAAAGTCTATCGGGACAGCAAATTTTGGCTACCTTGGTGAAACTTAATGAATGTTTGTAACCCTGAGTGCCCCACATCATGGAAAAATCTTGATAATGATGATAGGCAAAAATTATCATCAAGAACCTTCTGTTCCTCGTGTTGAACAAATTTGCTACGGAAGCCTAGCCTCATCCTATGGCATCATTACAAACATTCGGTCCCTCATGTTGAATAAATTTGCTGTGGGAGCCTAGTTCCATGATTTGGCAATATTACGATTATCAAAGTTCATTGTGAAAGAATCAACCAACCTTTACATGACTAATAGGTGTTACTTAATCAGCATCGAGGTGAGTTTTGCAATTGACCTATAGGAGTATGGCCCATTGGACAAGTTAGGAAATTCACCCTATATGGTTCTGCCTCATGTCAGCACTCCTGCTCACATAAAGACCGAGAGAACACCTGCAGTTACCACCTAGACTCTCGAGTCCCCTATACAACTCAGCATCCCGAGTTGAGGTTTCCCCATATGGCTTAGTTTTCCAAGTTCCCCATGTGACTCAGTCTCTTGAGTCCTCCCTATAGCTCGACCCCCATGACACACTGTACGACCGGGTACCCAAGTCCCCAAAGCACCAACTCTCAAATTTCCCATTCTCCTTGCAAACCCAATTACAAGAGGAATTGCAAGGATGAATCATTTGAAAAACATTTTCGCAAGTATGACCATAACTGAACATGCCTCCTTCATGATGGATGCCTACAACCCACGATCTCTAGGAAGGTCATTGATCCCTAGATAAGCACTAAAGTTGGCGACGGGCAACCATAGCTTCATAGTGACTTAACCATTAGAGGGGTCTTTGCCACCAGCACTCTCTAACACGTTTCCTTGTGAAGGGGGTGATCCCCATCCCTTACCAAGATGTCTGCTTCAGGGTCCAACGCAAAAGTGGATTTTTGATGGATCATTTTGGCACGTCTATGAGAAAAGATTAAATCGAGTAAGATGTTGAGATAGAATCTGTTGGAAGAGCTAGTCTTGAGACCTCAAAGCCACCTGTGTATATCTCCTCGAGCTCAACACCATGCTTATTGTCAAGAAACGTGGAATGAAATTCTCTCATACTATTTTCATTATGAACAATAAGGAGTGCACGCGCACACACACACACACACACATTGTTCATGAGAGAACAAAAAATGAAAATAGAAAAGAATAAATTTAAATATTTTATTGCTAAACTAGATCCCCAAGGGATTTTCCATGATAAGGGGATTACCTGTATCAAGGGATTTGCATGACCAACTATCCTAAAATAATTGTCAACTTTCCAACACTCCCACTCAAGTTGGTAAATAGATATCATTTATTCTCATCTTGGATATAATCGTTAAGAAATAGTATTCATTAAGTCCCTTTGTAAACACATCTACAAGTTGCTCCTTTGTAGGGACACAAGGAGTACAAATTAATTTGTTGTCTAACTTTTTTATAAAGTGTCTATCAATCTCGATGTACTTTGTTCTGTCATATTATACTGGATTATGAACAATATTAACGATTGATTTATTGTCCCAATATAGTCTCATAAGCTCCTCCTACCTTTATCTTGAGATCTTCAAACAATGTCTTCAACCACAGTAGTTCACTCACACCTTGAGATATAGCCCTAAACTCTACTTCTGCACTTAACCAAGCTACCACATTTGTTTCATACTCCACGTGACTAAATTACCACCTACAAACATGCAATAACCTATTGTGGAATGCTTATCAATCAGATCCTGCATAATTCACATCAGAGTAAGCTTAAAGTATTAACCCCTCACTGATTTGCAACTTATAGATAAACTGGGTTATACATGAACTGACTAACCGCACGCATAGCATAAACAATGTCTACCTGAGTTTGTACTAAGGTTTAAAATCTCGATCAATGTCGAGATTTTGGTCCCAAACCGAAACGATACGATTTTGGTATCATGTCACGCCGATACAATTTCAAAATTTTTTTAATTTTAAATATAAATGTATATTAATTTTATTAATATTAGATTATAAAATATATTCTATATTTTGAGATGTTGACTTTATATTTTAATATTTTCTAAAAAGATGTCTATTACATTTTTATAAAAATTATTTTAAAAATTAAGTATTCTTAAAATCAAGACTAAATCTAAAATTATAAAATCATTTGAAAGGTTAAAAATAATAATAAAATTATTTGAAAATCTTAAATTATTTTTTTAATGAATTTATAAATTCTTGATTTTTAAAAACATATTTGAAATGTTTAAGAATTATATTTAAAAAATAATTTATTTTAAATTTATATTTAATTTGTAATATATATTAAAAATTTTAAATTATTTTATAAAATATTTATTAATTTTAAATTTATTTAAAAATTTTGAAATAATTTCCATATTTCCAACAATTATTAATAATAATTTATTTATATAAAAAAACATGTTTAAAAATAAAAAAATTAACTAAACCAAAAGAACGACAAAAGAAAATCGTTGCTACGGTGACCCGCGGAGGTCGTCATGGCATTACTACTAGTGGAGGGTTTTAGGAATATATAAAGTTTATTAAAAATTTTCAAAATTTTAAACAAAATTTTATATATTTTAATGGGATAATTTGTTTAGGATTTTAAGAAGTTTGTTTGAATTACTTATTTAAGTTAGGAGTTGATTAGATATTAACCTAAGTATTCTAAATAAACGCTAAATTTTTTAAAACCTAAAGTTCGCCCTATATGCACCTGACCGCCAGCGCCATCCACACGAGAAGTCGACATCAGTGTCACGTCCCTTTTCTCCCCACTGCTTTAGTCACCCCTCTCCACACTCGAGTGTCCCGCCATAAAAGCCAAAGAATAGCCCCTGTCGTGGCACCCTCTATGACCCCCACGGAAGGACATCGCGAAGTCGAAGTGCCTTCTACGACCGGGCAGCACCCTCACACTAGTTGTGTCTGTGTCGGTGCCAAACCGAAACGGTAAACATTACCTATTTCAGACGTTACGATGCGAAATTTCAAGTCTTATATTAACTAAAAATAAAATATAAAAATACAAAAAAAAATAATTTTTTAAAATAGAAATAAATAAGGGATATGGTAAGTAAATAAATTTTTAAAAAATATTATATAATTTCAATAAATAAGATTTTAGGGTTTTGGAGAGTTTCAGTCGTATCAAATTTCATTATGGTTATCCCTACTATAAGTAGGAGTTGATTACAATTATTAATATAAGCTTAATAAACTTATTAAATTAAAACAACCCTTCTCTAGGGTCCGCAGCGCCCCGCGTGGATCGCGACCTCCCTGATGTCATGCAAGCCGATTGCGACCTCCCCAGCTTGCACAGGCATATCGCGACCTCCCCTCATGTCGCACAAGAGGATTGCGACTTCTCCCCTCGTGCCACCCCCTACGCCACCAACGCCACTGTCGAGCTCGCACAACACCCTTGTGCCAAGTGTGTCGGGCGGTGGGTGGAATGAAAAGTTTTGCCCATTTTGCTCGGTATGCCACGAGATTTCAATCTGTGGTTTGTGCTAAATAAATTACCTTCCCAACCAATTTCTCGAACCCTTCTTTTTCTACTAACCTATCATCATTCACCTTTCGAAGTTTGTAATTCGGATCAATTAGAGTTTGAAGCATGTTTACATGCTAAGTTACCAATTTCCTTCAAGAGGTCAACCACATACTCCTGTTGGGAAATGAAGATACCATGTTGAGATTGAGTTACTTGTATCCCAAGGAAGTATTTCAAGCTCTTTAAGTCTTTGATCTTAAATTCCATTGTCAAACAAATTTTCAAGACCTTTTCTTTCTCATCGTTCCCGATAACAATTACGTCACAAACATACATTAGAAGAGCAGTGACTCCTTGATGAATAATGTATGATCACCTTAACTCTATTTATATCTAGTATTGAGCATCAACTTTGTAAACCTGCTAAACCAAGCACTTGGAGACTGTTTGAGTCTATATCATACCTTTTCTAGATTGCAAACATTACTCCCTTTGATGTACTCCAAAGACCAATAATATTTCCATAAAAAAATTTTCTCTAAGTCACCATGAAGGAACGCATTCTTTATAAATTTGTGACCAAGGACAAACTGTTGTAAATCCCTATTGAAATTTGTGACCAATGACTATATTCATCTTAGTCATCGGTGCAAATATTCCTTGATAGTTCATTCCAAGGTTTGTGTGTAGCCTTTAGTAACTGACCTCACTTAGTATTTCTCTAGAGAACCATCTGATCTGTATGTCATGATAAACATTCATTTGCATCACACTAGTCTTTTATTTTATGGTAGCTCCATGATTTCCCATTTTTGTTCTTCTCAAGTGCCTCCATCTTTATGCTCATAACTTCTCTCTACTTCTCATTAGATAAAGTCTCAAATAAGGTAGTAAGAATTAGGATGTTATTTAAATTTTCTAAGAACGTTCTATGAGATGAAAAATTATAAAAGACATTAATTTAGCAAATGGATATCTTGAATATTTAATGCACTCTCTTATCCCTTTTCTTAAGGCATTGGGTAAATCATAAACAGATGAAATAGGAGAAAAATTGGGCTTGTGCATACCTTATTTGCAAGAGTAGAAGTTGAGTTTTGGACTTATGCATGATCAGGTTCTTGTGGAGATAAGCCAAGTTGTAGGGATGGCTCCAGTGAAGATGATCTGGACTGAAATGAGTAAGGCTCTGAGATGGGTAAATCTAGAAAGAGTAGATCTTCTACCTTATCTTCCTCAATAGAGCCAGACTCCCCCGAAGATAAGGTTGAGAAAAAAAAATAATTGGCCTTCCTCAAAAGTGACATCAATAGAGATATAAAATTTTCGTATAGGTGAGTGATAACACTTGTAGTCTTTCTATATTGGAGAATAGCCAGCAAACACACACTTAATTGCTCGTGAAACTAATTCACCTATGTTGTGGCTAGAGACATGAACAAAAACAAGACTCGAGTAAGATTATTTGTGTTTTGAAGATTAAGGTAAAACTGAAAAAGAAGTTGCATAGGAGTTTAATTGCCCAAAATTTTGAAGGGTAGTCGATTTATAATGTGCGCTATGTAAGGATCTAGTGGTGCTAAACACGCAGAAAGCACAGTAGAAAAATAAATACTAGATCTTCTCCAGAAGATCCATGCGGAAGAAAAAACCATATACTAAGTTTTTATTCTATCTAATAGAGTGAAGTTACCTTTGTTGCGTGCCCTTCGCAATCCCAACAACAACTTTTCTTTGGATGTAGATCTCAGCGCGATCAAGTGTTCACGCCTCTATGGTATCGACACGAATACGTTCAACCCCTCTCACGAATTCACAATTTGAAGAAGAACAACTAAGAGGTGCTAGCCTCTTTTTCTTGTGTTCGACAAAGGAGGTGAAAAGAAGAAGAAGATGAAGACTCAAAAAGTCCACAAAAATGCAAGTAAAAGTCTTTTATATTCATTCTAAGAATATGAAAGGTTTTTGACCTTTCATCTTTCCCTCTTAAATATATGATTAATTCTCAATTAATCATCATTATTCCTTTTTAATTTAAGTCTAACTCAGATGAGACTAGCTTGAGTCTAACTCGATGAGACTAGCTTGAGTTAACTTAAAATGGTCAAATCCAAATTAGACTCAACACATTAGTCCAATAGTTTATCGTATGAACCCAACAAACCTAATCATCTCATAATTGGCTCTTAGGGCTAATACTAACAGCTACAGTAAGGATAGCTTGCCCCAATACGATTTTGGAACTCAATTTTTGAAGAGCATAGCACGGGTTGTTGCAAGTGTCCATTTTTCCTCTCAGCAATCCTATTTTGTTGAGAATGTATACAAGATGACTTATGAAGTATTGCTTCTTGTAGAAAATATGATGAAAGAAATTGGACTCGAATCATTTTACTTTGACATCAAATTAGTTATATACCATAACAATGAAGTTTGAAAGGAGATGGTCACATTGGATTTATGTTAGAGAAGGATAGTGGTCACCTTTTTACTTTAAAGTTTCTATCGACCTTTTAGATATAAATCTAAATTGATTTTCAGTTACCTTGATCTCCTTAAAACAAAAAATCGACACTTTTTTTAAAGCTTCATAGTTTAGCTCATTAGTTTAATGTCCCTATAATTTGCCCAATTTGTACGCATCTTTTATTTTTATATAAAGGACTAGAGGGCTTACCCTCTACTAATTCATATCAGGTCGAATAACTTCGCAAGCCATAACCTGCTTTCTTAGGCATTTCCTTACTCTATTAGAATATCATCCGGTTCAACCGTTTTCCTATTTTGTAACCCATTTAACACCCTATTCTATTCGGATGTGAAAATTAAATTTTTATACTCCTCTAACCAACTTGCATTTCCTAAGTTAAGTTGGTCACCTAAACTTTTATAAAAATATTAATGAAAACAGCTATTTCATTACTCATTTATTTCCCAACATTCACCAGTACCCTATTTGGTTCATCTTTAACACATCTTATTCGAGCAAGATTTTTTGGTTTCCTCTTATTCACTTTAGTTATTCTATAAATACCTCTTTCCCCTTCTTTAATATAAGTTGTCCATATATATTTCTCCTAATACTTGTTTTTATCTTCTTTTTAAAGATACTCTACTTTCCATCCTTTAACTTCCATTGTTTGATCCTAAGAGTCATGTACATTTTCCTTTTACAAATACTATGTTTGGGGAGTGTATCTAGCACCACTAATTTATGTTGGATGGCTAAACTTTCTCCAAGGATGACCTTGTAATTTTTCTAAATTTTTCTATCCCTTTTCTTGACTATAGGAAAGTCAATTGGCAACATTGCTTCCACTTTTGAACATAACTAAGTGTTATTCTCTCTTCTTAAAAAATGTATTAGTTATTATAAGTTAGTATGTTATCGCGAAATACCCCCCACGTTGTGCGGGTATCGTGGGGTTAGCATAGGACCTTTGTAGAAAATATTTCTCATTCTTATATGTTCATTTAGATCTTCTCCTATTAAAATCATTTTGTTAATTGGAATTTTTTGTAGCACCTCATCTACGTGTTCCCAAAATCTATGTTTGATGTCTTCATCTAATCCTACTTGAGGTTCATATATGTTAATTATATTAATAGTTTCTTTTGCTACGAGTGTTATACTATATTCCCTTCCTAACTACTAGGACTACTTCATCTCTTAACGAATTATCTACTATAATATTTACTCCATTTCTCATTTTACTTTTTTACCATAATTTATAACTTGAGTTATTTATGTTCTCCCCTATCCATTTTGTCTCATAAACACAAAATGTTAAATTTTCTCAATCATCGTATCTACTACATTCATTATTTTGCCCGTAAGCGTTACTACGTTCCATGTTTCAAATTTAGGACAACAAATATTCCTATAATATGTCTTCTTATCTGACCTAGGGGTGTGAAAACTCTTGTATTTTTAAGACCACATCCTATTTCTCATGGAGATATAGCAATCTTTGCTAAAATATTATAGTCAGACCCTACAATACGTTCCTTCTGTATGAGTGCAATAATTTGATGGATTCATATATAATATTTGCCTATGTGTTACGTTGGATGACAACCTGATACAACCCTCCTCCTTTATCCAAGCTTTGGACCAACCATAGTAAAGTTTATTCGTTATGGGCGAGATTGTCTTCATCATGGAGATTGACACTAAACCATACATGACTCAAATTAGACACTTGTCTTCATGATGGAGATTGATACTAAACCATACATGACTCAAATTAGACACTCTTATTGCATAATTTACATGCCATGATTAAAAGATGATAAACAAAAAGGAAATTTGATGCAATCAATATTCATTTAAATTCTAGAGAGACTTTAGGAAGTTAGAGCTCATTTATTGAAACTAGATTGCTATGTGGGAATGAGAATTCATGCCGACAAGCATTAACACAGCCTTTCTCAAGTGTTACATAACAAAATCTCCTACTAGTATTAGTGAACTAATGAGGGTATCAAACTCGTACTATGCTAATGACAAAAGAAGAAACTATATTAACTTTGATCTCATTAGTATGGTTGAAATGCTTGATTACAAGGAGATCCCACATGCCTTTTATTTAAATTATGTAATCATATACAAATGTCATATGAACCTCTGATTACCCTCTCTTTAACAAATTATCTCATCTTAACTCTTGATACTTTTCATATTAGATTGTCAATTCTCAGAGGAGATCAAGAGTCTCTTCTGGGCTACAAAAGCCGAAGCAGAGAAAATCTTGCAGAAATTAAAGACATTAGACCATTTTTAGGAATAGCAAATAGAACTCACTACACAGTCCTAGTCCCAATAAAAAGCATATATAAACTGCTAACTCCAAGCACTATCTCTAATTCATTTCATGCCCAAATTGATGGCTAAAGCCCCTTCCCTCTAGGCTAAACCACATCCTTGTGACTCCAATCTCAAATATACTAGTAGAATCAACTTTCTCGAACATGTCAACGACAATTTGTTCTCTAGCTGAATCTTAACGCTTATATTCTTCACCTCGAGAAAATTCTTTAGATTCTAATCTGTAAAATAGGCCTTAAAATACGACAAGTGTGAGTTCACACTAACACTAACTTGGACCATAAGGCAAACCATTGCAAACTTCTTGCAATATTATTCGGAAGACATCCCAACAATTTATCTGAGTTTGCCCTTATATTCCACTGTTGCTTCATGCAGATTGGCAGACCTTTATCCAATTTTGAGGGTCGGTTGTCTCCTTTAACAGACAACTCATCATAGTCAATAGTGTCCATATGATGCATTTTTCATGTCCCCAAATGGGTTATTAATAAGGTGGATCATTTGCAGCGAGCTTTTATCTAGGTGGATCCTTATCCCGAGTCCCATTACAATGTAAAGTCCACTGGTCCCAATCCACCACTTGTCTTGAGATTTGTACTTAACCATTAATCATAACACATTCAGATTTTGAGTTGGCATGTCATTTTGATGTATTCGCTAACGGGAAAATATAAATCACACACGTGCATTGCAGTAGAGATATTTTTTAATCAAGTTTCAGTTGACATTTTATATCTAGATGCTATCCCAAACAAAAAAGAAAAAGCTTTAGTAACTCACTTTACAATTCTATCATTAATTGAGATACTATTTTAAAATCTTTACGTAAAGCTAACAAAACTAACTAGAAAAGCTTCTTAATATCCATTTTTTCTCTCTTTTTTTTCTTCTAAACACTCATCAATAAGAAATTTTGGAAACTAATTTTAAGTTCAATAAGATGATAAAAGTAAATCAGTGCACCTGAATAACAAAATCTGTAGGAGGCTTTCCTGGGCCAGAGAGTTTTGGTCGTATGCCTGAATATCCTGGTTCTAAAGAGCCATCCTTTAGATTAGGAAAATATTTTCTTATTTCTGGATAGAATTTTTTTGATTGATCCAACTTGACAGAATAATCAAACCTGTAACATAAAATTCACTGAGTTCATGAACCCTGAAAAAGACATTTGTTGCTATTTGGAGCATAATGATAATGAATTGAACCAAGTAGTGAAATTATTTTAGAAAGATTACTTAATTTTGCATAGTTAGAAAGAATTTGCAAAATGGAGCATCTGTCAATAATTGTTGTTATGATAGAATCGGGTAATTGGTTTGTTAAAATTCTTTTTACAGTTTTTCTTTTTTTAAAAAAAATGAAATGAAAAATAAAACAAATATTTATTATTAACTTTTTTAAACCATTATCAGCGCTCCTTTTTTGCATCAATCTTTAGGTAGGTATTCTCTTGGCTCATCAGGGATGCAACTAGTCAGCCAATATATCAATGTCACCCCATGTGTGCAGGGAATCTTCTATCTGCGCAGGGAGATGAATCTACTATCTATCACATCTCAGATTACTTCCAAAGGTTTGGAGACTCTATCAGGTGGTGGGCCAACCTACTCAAGTACAACATCTATATGATTGGAGTTGATGGTTGTACACGAGATACTAGGCTTCTAGATCGGGACCTTCCATTTCAGATGTTTGGGTATACCCTTAACAGTGGAACGACTGAAAATTATTGTGCGATGATCAAGGGAGTGGTGGGTCGCCTTACTTCATGGTTGAGGCACACCTTGTCATATTCTGAGAAGCTGGAGCTTGTGCAGATAATGCTGCAAGATGTTGAGTGCTTCTGGCTTCCCATTCTGCTAATCCCCAATGGTATTGTGGAGAAGCTATACTCCATTTGTCACTCATTTGTGTGGACATCCAAACACTCTCTTATCTTTTGAGCTACTGTGCCTCCCAAAGGAGGGAGGGTATAGATTAAGGGACCTTCGAGCCTAGAACTCAGCATTACTCACCTAAGCCTTATGGTACATCCAACGGAAGGACTCAATCTGGGTGCATTAGATTCATCATGTATGCTTGAGGCAAACCGGTCTATGGACATGGCAGGTGAAGGCATCAAACTCTCTGTTCATCAAATGCCAATTTTAGATCCAAGACGTTGTTCATCAAATGCCTATTTATGCTCAAGCATGGTGGAGCAGGAGTAAACCTGCTCAGTTCTTGGTGCACATAGGGAAAGAATTAAAATGAGGACGACTCTTTTTAGGGTAGGCGACAATAGTAGGAAAAAGAGGACAAATATGAGAAGGGAATGATAATAGAGAATTATAAGCAAAAACAAAGTAGGAGGTCTAGGCCTCTAGGGTAAAGGAAAATAAGATCAAGAGGACATGAAGATAAAGAGGGTGGATTAAAAATAAAATATAGAATAAGAAAGAAATAAAAAGGAAAGAATTAACTTTTATTTGTGAGAAAGAATAAGGAGAGAAGGAACCAATTCGTAAATGAGGGCAGTGTTGAAGCTTGAGGATGAAGGTAAATTAAAGGATAATTAGTACTAAAGACCGAATCACCAAGTTTTGTCTCTAATATCATGTCCTAAATCTTCCAATTGTTGTTAGAAAAGGACCTAAAGAGTGCATAAAGCGACCTTTATATCCTCTTGCAAACTTCCTATATTTTCAACAGTTTCACCACAAAACATCCTCCATTAACCTAAACGCAATTGTCATTCCACCTTATTCGAGGCATTATCGAATGAGAAATGAAAACAAGCCATGCATGAAGAAATAGAGGCAGTAAAGAAGAATAAATCATGGGAATTGGTGAAGTTGCCAAAAGGAAAGAAAGTCAAGGGGTATACTTGAAACTATGGGATTGATTATCTACACTTTTACTCTAGTTGGAAACATTGGTAGCAAATTATATTTGGAAGTTTCAATAATTTGATGTCAAGAATGCATTTTTGAGGGAAAAATTTTATATAGAGCTTAATCAAGATATGGAAAATAATTTGAATGCTCATACTACTATATGTAAATTGAAGAAAGTCTTATATGAACTTAAGCAATCACACAAATATGGTTTGGCAGATTTTCATCTGTCAACAGAAATATTATAGATTTTTTTAAAGAAGTGCAAATCAGTAAGCAATCCAGCAACTACTCTAATAGATTCAAATCTCAGACTTGGAATTAAAAAAAAAATATGTAGATAAAGGAATACATCAACATTTAGCAGGAAAACCTATTTCTCTGCCCTATATGACCAAGCATAGCATATGCTGTATGTCCAGAAGTTCATTTATATGCAGCTCACAAAAGAACACTACGAAATGGGAACTAGTGTGGTTAAAGATCATCTTAGACGTCTTGAAAATCAAGTGGGATAATCCAACGAGACTTTATTGTGATAATAAGTTTGACATGATCGAACGAAGTACATTGAAATTGTTAGACACTTTATCATGGAGAAACTAAAGAGCAGGTTGATTTATACATCTTACGTATATCAATTTGTAGATATATTTACTAAAGGGTTAAGTAGCTTAGTGTTTCAAAGTGTTATATCAAGCTGAATGAGAAACATCTATTTACCAGCTTGCGAGGTTGAAACATCCCATAATTTTTTTTTTTTTTTTTGAGGAACCAGAACTAAACCCATTTGACATCTCACTAAGTTTGTTTATTTTAGGACATCGTAGAATATCTTTCAACCTTCAAAAGCAAAACGTGCGACCAAATAAAAGAAAACATGACCCACTATAGAAACTCATAACTCAACTCAGAAGGACAATTCAACATTCACATATTTGACCAAAACGTAGCCTAAAAGAAGAGGCCTGCGGGTGTGCACTACCAGGTTCAAGATTGCTCATCCGTCAAGTCCTCCCGTCTCCTC
>JBBPFP010000095.1:982508-1000577 GCA_037974795.1 Kaempferia galanga | reverse complement strand
ATATTATTCCGGTCTCGCTAGGGTAATTTATCGCATTTAAGACACATTTATTTTTAGTTTTAAAAATAAAAATGTTGGGACGAATCTTTATATTCATCGCCAATTGGCAATGAATTCTTGGATTTATTGCCAATTGACGACGAATATTAAGATGCATCCCAAAATTGATTTTTTTTTAAAAAAAATACATCCTAAATGCTGTAGATGAGCCTAGAGATCTCGGAATGACATAAAAGAAATTTCTATATGTTGGTATTGATTTCCTAATGATATTAGTGATCTCAAATATGAATTTCATCTAATATATTGACATCAATGATTTTTGAAACAAGAATTAGATGTTTCATAGCCACTCGTGTTAAGAAAAATTATTGTTCTTAATATATTTGGTGGACTTGATATTTGAGATCATTAATATCATCATGAGATCAATACAAACACAAAATCTAATTTCATCTCATTCCGAGATTTCTACATCTATATGTCAGATTTTGAATACATTTATTTTTATTTTTATTTTATTTTTATGCCAATCTGCGACGAATCCCTAGATTCATCACCAATTTACAACAAAACCAGAGTTTCAATGCAAATGGGCTACATCTTAGCATAAGCTTTTGCAACACACTCTATTTTTGTTACAGAATTTGCAAATATTACAACGAATTTCAAATTTCGGCACTAAATGATAACAAAATCTTCAACGAAAATTTATTTACGGCTACTTTACAACCATTTTGTTTGTTGCCAATTTCATTAGTAATTAGCAACGAATTCTATTTAAATAGCTAAATATGTTGCAAATTTAGGACAAATTTTTTTTCATTCCAAAATTTCGTCCCTAATATAAATGCTTTTGTAGCATGAGTTGAATTCTATTTTCATAGCTAAATATGTTACAAATTTAGGACAAATTTTTTTCATTCCAAAATTTCATCCCTAATATAATTGCTTTTGTAGCATGAGTTCTCTGTATTCAGCAACAAAAGTTTATACCATGCAGTCATGAAAACGAACTGTGATACAAATCCATTCGAAAAATGCATAACTCTGTATGATTTTAGAATAGCTGAGGAAAAAAGACAACGTAAGTCCGAAATGGTTTAACTTAATACATATTGCCTTTTTTTTACATAAATGTCTAGAAAAGATCGTGCGAAAAAAAAAACACTTCAAAAGCATCCACTGCTAAATTCGAAAAAATGTCTGGGAAAATCTTTACTAACTTGCTTTAAGCGGCTGAATTTTAACTGATGCCCTCTCTGCTCTCTTACTACAGAAAATTGCAAATAGTCAAACTACAATAGTTGCAGGAAAGACATAAAAAAAATTTTTTTAAAAAAAATATTTTTTGCAATTTTCATTGTCAGCATGTGTGGCATCACTCACTTTGTGTCTTTTTTTTTTTCTTTCCCTCATTCTCCTTTTGCCCTGTTAGCGGACCATGTTTGAACACAACCTTCTTTTGCATTGTTCGTGGACCGTGTTTGAACACGGCTAGCACTTCTATGCTGTAGTAGAAAAGGTATTGACAATAGTAAGGAACAACAAAACTTTCAAGCAGAAACAAACCTGGGCCACATTGGACGTCTTCTTATCTATAGTCCAATTCGTTACAATTTCACATGACTGCCTTGACAATTGACAAGTTCCAATATCATGCAACCAATACTCGCAAAACCGTTTCAGAATTTGGTGGATTGCATACAGCTTACACCAACATTATCCACTAAATGTCTAAACAAACTATTCACAAGTATATAAATTGAAATTTATATCAGATCAAGTGGCACAAGGCGATTTGCTCGCCCTCAGCGCCCCCGCCAACCCGTTTCTGGGTCAACACGGAGAAGGTAAATCACGGGTAGCTACTAGCCATTAGTGCAAGTGGTGCTTTTGGAATAAATGGTTAGTTAATAATTAATTTTAGATGAAAAAAAATACTTTCTAACTTTTGAACAAATAGTTAATCAATCAAACTACATACGATGTAGAGTTCATTTAAATTAATAGGAAAAATTCTAAAATTCTGTCATTGGTTATCTTCTTTTTAATCATCCATGGTGGCATAAGGGTGATAACGTTCACCCAAACAACCCTCATAGCCCGTCTCTAGATTATGTGAAGAGAGGTAAATTACGGGTAGCTACTAGCCCGAGTAGTGACCAGTGTAGGAACCTTGCCTATTAGCTAGGAATTGACCCTCAGACCTCATAGTGGCAACACCTCATGCACTAGTCAACTATCCGTCTCGAGGGGCCTTCTTTTTAATCATCCATAGTACTATAAAACGTTGACAATGGTGGATGATGAAATATAAAAACATAACCTGGTGAATACTTCAATATGAATCTCTAGATAGCTACTTAATCTAAATCTACACTGAATGTTAACTTAAAACAAGTGATGGAATCATTTCTATAGCTGTAGATGAATTCTATAATTAAACACTACCTCTGTGTACCAGGAAAGAAATTAAAAGCATAAGCTTTTTCCAAATACCACATCTGAGATGACAGCAGGTTCCTGCAATCCTGTTGAAAAATTGTGACTAGTAAATTGAATGAAGAAGACCCCAAGGCGCTTTGTTAACTTCACAACAGAAAGTAGACAGCTAATGACTTCAAATTAGAAGATCCCACTTATGATGCACGACATGTATAAAGTAATCAGAATACTGTAACGAGCAATTAGTATGAATAAGTCAAAGGTTGCCATACATGGTTCGCCTTGCTAGTAAGGTGGTTAAGGTTGAGTTATCAATTTATTAACAAATTTTCTAACTAAATGAAACTTTCAATTTTGTAATATAACAACCTGAATTATCTTTTGGCAGTCTCTAAACCATAGTCAAATTCATTTATATACATCACTATATTTTCTTTTGAAATTTGAAGATCAGCTTTCCTAGTAAGGTAGTATAACAATAAATTAATATCAGCTTAATTCAGTTTTATCGGTTTATATATTAGCGTCCTAGATAGAAACTTATCTTGTCATATTTCTAAACTGATACTGAAGCAGTAAATTGAATATTTCATTTAGTTTGGTTTTATGATTTTGATTTTGGATGAACACCACTTACTCATGAGATGATCCAATGAGGTAGAATTCATCCAAGTCAACTGTATGAAGACAATCCATGCTAGTTAAGGATATGAAAAATAACATTTTTTTTAATTCTTTTAAATTGCACTGATTTTAGACTTAGAGCTGTAGATAAGGCTGAAAATACTTGATATGTGGTTAGCTAGAGTTCATTCATACCAACAATTGAATGTGAAATAATGATTGTATCATGCTAGTCTAAAATGGATGCATGCTGCAACTAGACAACCGAGATCTTAATTCATGAGAAGAATCTACACTATCTACCATGCAGACACATTTACCTCCTTGAAACTTTCCCATCCACAACTTATATAGACAAGAGTACTAGGCCACGATATAGTCTTATCCAAAGTTGTTTTTCCTTCCACATTAACTGAAGCTGCCCTGGCACGAAGAACCCATGGTCTCCTCTCATCTTTTACCTTTATGACTGAACTGTCCATTAAAATAAATTTAAATTGTTTGGAAGAGTAAATAAAATATCCAAAAGGCTCAGATAGAAACCAAAGGTTCCAGATTTTACAGATCCTTGAAAGGCTTCCTGTCAAAAAGAAATTAAACAAAATCCAAGGTCTGATGTCTACCTACTGTCAATTGCTTGCATAACTGTGCATTCTGACAATGCAATCTTCCTTAATGCGTCAATTACAGATGGGTGCAACCCTTTCCTAGGAGGATCAACAATGACAATATCTGACCCTTCAAGCCAGTGAAGTGGTTCCTACATTCAAAGCAATCAATTCACTGGATAAATAGTATACCAAATGTTGACAATCATTTATCATATTGAAGGTTTGAGATTGCATTGCATACAATTGAAGCGTCAGCATTATGCCAGCTAATATCCCCATTTATGGCTTTTGGTAGACGGTTGACTGATTTCTCAAATGAAAATTTTGACTCTTTGTTGATTTCAACACATTTAATAGATCTGCATATAAGAATTCTCGCATAATATGATCAAATTTTACAGTAGTAAAGATGTTGTAAGCAGAAATCAAATCAATCAATTATAAAACATGCCTGCATCTCCTAGCAGCAGCTAGTGATAATCCAATGATTCCAGACCCAGCATACAAATCAACAACAGATGATCCATAGGGAACATGCTTCTGCAACTTCCTGAGCAAGGACTGAAAAGCCTGTAATTCCATATTCAGTCAGTGAACTATTATGACAAAAGCCAAAATTTTGGATCAAAAT
Organism: Kaempferia galanga; assembly: GCA_037974795.1. Lineage (NCBI taxonomy): Eukaryota > Viridiplantae > Streptophyta > Magnoliopsida > Zingiberales > Zingiberaceae > Kaempferia > Kaempferia galanga. Next base: position 996,263 of record JBBPFP010000095.1, on the reverse strand, counting down.
ATGTTTCAAATCCAACCATAAGAATTTACAGTGGAGCACAATCAGAAGGAAAGGAAGATATGAAGCTTTAATCACTTAGAGAATTAAGGGTTGAGCAGTAAGCCTTTCCGACATTCTTTTCGGAGCTACCTTGACCTCATACATACAGCTAAACCAGCAACTTGATACTCTTGGCCCTATATTAGTCTTTCCAGGTGATCGTTTGATTGATCAAGCCTCATCAATGGACTGTTACATCAATTGATGGTTTTGTATTACTTAATTTCCAGAATCATTGTTGTTATCGTTGGGCTCATTAGTCAAATACTAGAGATCAACTAATGTTTGACAGTCAACTGTTTGGTGCCCCAAAATCAGAACAAACAGAAAACATTCTATTTGATTTTGTTTGGTGCCAGTTGGCTGCCCAATTGACTAGTCCAGTCAATTAATACTGACCTTCAGTCAACTGATATGCCTTCTCCAGCTGCTTCTAGCTTGAGTTCGTGTTTGCCTTTGTTCCTCCAAGGTAATGGCACTTTCTTGCTGATTTGATGCTGGTGCCAAAGGTTTTCCGACCTCTAGAACTTCCTCCTTGCTAAGAAGCGCCTCACTTCCAAGACTTCCACATGCCTAATGTCAAGTACTCGTCGAACCACTATGACTTCATGCAATAGCCTAGCATCCAATCCTTGTGACCCGCTAGAACTTTCTTTGCCTAGCATTCGATTGACCTCAACAAACTAAGACTTCCTTCGTGGCAAGTGTTCACATGGACTTTTCTTTGTCAAGAATCTTCTTAGACTTCCACTATTGCACCTGCAACTTATGTCAAGGTTTACTTGTAGTTACACACTTGACATTTATTTGAGACAAACAACATTGTCTAACTACTAGGGCATGATTGCACCTAAACCTTTCCCTTTTGATGTTTGGCAACTATTTAAGTTAGGTCTTCAAAAAAAAAAAAAAAACATTCATGTGATCATAAAAGATGAATAGAATGAAGTACAATAATCTCAAAGCAATGATTTCATATTAATCCATAATGCTTCCCCTTTATATGTGATGGTTTCCAACTTAAACCCCTCACATCTTCCCCTTCGAAACCCATCAAAAAAAGATGTGAACTGACCCTTAAAAACTTAAAAGCTCAACCTTGAATTTTTCTTATGGTTTAGGGTTATCCATTCGGCATAATCTTCATCTTAGCTTATGTGTAGGTTTCCTAACTTAAATACCTCACATCTCCCCCTCAGAGATAAAGGAACTCAAAATTCAGTTTTTCTGAAGGTGAATACTCATCCCTCGTCATGGTGGTGGTTTGAATATCTAATTAAACTTTCTACAAAACAAAGCTAATCACAGAAGAAACAACAATAATATAAAATTATTGCAATTAATTTATAAATACAGAATGATCTCCTTTTTAGTAAGAAATTAAAGGTGGAGAAATCTTTCCTCCACTTCCCTATTACAAGATGAAGAATTGAAGCACAAGGGAATATTACAATGGAGCACAATAAGAAGGAAGATATGAAGCTTTAAGCACTTGAATTAAGGTTTCAGCAGTAAGCCTTTCCCACATTCTTTTCAAAGATACCTTGACCCCATACATATAGCTAAACCAGAAACTTTCTTCTCTTGGCCCTATATTAGTGTTTCCAGGTGATCGATCAGTTGATTGATCAAACCTCATCAATGGACTGCTACATCAATTTGATGGTTTCGTGTTGCTTTCTAGAATCAATGTTGTTATCGTTGAGCTCATTAGTCAACTACTAGGCAGCCTCAGATCAACTAATGCTTGGCAGTCAACTTTTTGGTGCCCCAAAATCAGAACAAACGGAAAACATTCCATTTGATTATGTTTGGTGCCCAGTTGACTATCCAATCGATTAGTCCAGTCAATTAATACTGGCTGACATGCCTTCTCAAGCTGCATCTACCTTGAATTCATGTTTGCCTTTGTTCCTCCAAGATAATGGCACTTCCTTGCTTATTTGACGTTGGTGCCAAAGGGTTTTATCTTTTATGAACTCTAGAACTTCCTCCTTGCTAAGAAGCGCCTTGCTTCCTAGACTTCCACATGCCTAGTGTCAGGCAGGGATTGCAATCTAGTGTCGAGCCGATCGAAACGGGCAAAACATTTCATTCCACTCACCGATCGACATTGGCATGAACTCAACACCAATCCTGCTGCAACCACAGAGGCATCATGACTCCACGATGCTAGTGTAGGAAAGGTCACATGAGTCCCACGGCTGCACCGAAGAGGTTGCGCTACCCCAGGCGCGCTTGGGTAGTAGTAGGTTTTTTAATTAAACATTTTTTTTAATTAAAACAATTCATAGGGTATATGGGAATAATTCAAAGAGGCTTAATTAAATATTTTATTTATTTTAATTTTAAAAATATATAATAAAATTTTTATTTATTTATTTATTAGTTATGTTATTATTATTTTTTAATGCTCTAATTATCTCTAATTTAAATAAATAATCAAATATATTTTTTAAAATCCTAATTAAATTATCCAAATAAAATATATAATAATAATTTAAAATTCTAATAAAATATTATAGATTCCTAAAACCCTCCGCAGTGATCGCGTTGTAGCGATGGTCTCGGTGTGTCATCGCAACCGTGATTTTTTTTACTTCTTGTTATTTAGTCAATTTTTTATTTGTTAAATATCTATTTTTTATAAATAAACTATTATTAATAATAATTATAAAAATTATTTTAAAATTTTAATTTTTAATAAATATTTTATAAAATAATTTAAATATTTTAAAAATAATTTTAAAATTAAACATAAATTTAAAATAATCTAAAAAATTAAAAATATATATACTTAAACATTTAAAATAAATTTTTTAAAATTAAAAATTTACAAATACATTAAAAAATAATTTAAAATTTTCAAATAATTTAATAATTATTTTAAATTTAGTTTTGAATTTTACGAATTACTTATTTTTTAAAATATTTTTTATAAAAATTTAATATGTATTATTTTATGAGAAAATATTAAAATATAAATTTAACATCTCAAAATATAAAACATCTTTAATAATCAAATATTAATATACATTTATATTTATATTTTAGAAATACCGAAACTATATTGGCACGACACATTACGATACCGAAACCGTATCGTTATGGTCCGGGACTGAAACCTTGGTACAGGACGAGATTTTAAACCTTAGTGTCAGGTACGCGTAGTTCTTCATGCAACAATTCACCAGCCAGGACTTTCTCTGTCAAGTATTCGATTGACCTCAACTTGCTAAGACTTCCTTCGTACCAAGTCTCCACTTGGACTCTTCCTTATCATGAATCTTCTTAGACTTCCACTGTTGCACCTGCAACTTATGTCAAAGTTTACTTGTAGTTGCACACTTGACATTCATTTGAGACAAACAACATTGTCTAACTTAAGCATTCTCCAAACATCAAAACGACATGCGTACATGCTAGTGCTGCACCTAAATCTTATCTTTTTGATATTTGGCAACTATTTAAGTTAGGTCTTCAAAAAAAACATTCATGTGATCATAAAAGATGAATAGAATAAAGTAGAATAATCTCAAAGAAATGATTTCATATTAATCCATACTGGCATCCCTTTATATGTGATGGTTTCTAACTTAAACGCCTCACATCTTCCCCTTTTGCACCCATCAAAAAAGGATGTGAACTCACCATTAAAAATTTAAAAGCTCAACCTTAAGTTTTTCTTATGGTTTAGGGTTATCCATTAGGCCTAATCTTCATCTTCAGCTTATGTGTAAGTTTCCTAACTTAAATACTTCATATCTCCCCCTCAGAGATATAGGAACTCAACATTAAGTTATTTTTGAAGGTGAATACTCATCCCTCATCCTTGAGACATTTTAATCTCTAGCCGAATCGAAGTTTATACAGTTTTGGTACCATATGGTGTCGTGCCGATATGATTTCGATGTTTTTTAAATTTAACTTAAATATTTAAAAACAAAAAAATTTAAAAATACTTATTATTACATTTGTTTAGAATTAGCATTAGCCACGGTGATTGCTTTTTTTTTTTTTTTTTGTTAATTTTTTTAAGCTCCTGATTATGCCAATAAGATTTTGCCTTTAAGGTTTAAGGGTTAGACTATAATATTATGCACAAAAAAAATTTCAAACTAAAAACAAATTTTAGGTGCTAACAGGTAAGCTTCTAGCTTGAAAAAATTCATAGGGGAGGTAATTTAATTTTTTGTCTCATAAATTAGATTCACATGCTTCACTGTGTAGATTGATAAGCAAATCTAGTAGAAGCAAGTAAACCTACTAATTACAATGCTATATTACTTAAAACCTAATGTTCCAATTAACCCAAAGGCACAAGCAGATGAAAAATTCAAACAACGAAGTACTATGAAAAACAACTTAAACAGATAAATGTCAACAATCAGCAGTTTGTCATGTGCTTGCCTAAGCAAAAAACAGGATCAATTTTGTTGCCTTAGGAGACAGTGATATTTTCTAACTATACCTGTGTATTTGCCTGGCCGAAGCTTGATGGATCCAAAGATATATCGACTCCTCCAATATGTTCCCAGAAATCCCGTTCCCCCAAAAGATGTCTCCATCGGTTTCCAAAGATTGTCTACATGTAATGGGCACTTTAGTTAGGTGAAAATACTGACAATTAACTAAACAGTTTGCGCAATGAGGTCCCAAAATTTTGCATTGACTAGATGTATTGATTTAAAAAGTCTTCTGTGACATGGTTTAACTGTTATCGATCAAACCATCAAAGAGCCTTGACTTCAACTAAGGAACTTCACTGAAGTAGATCAAATAGTACCTTTAATAAATACAAGATATTGATAACCAAAGAAATATATGTGACTAACATATGTGCTTAGGACTCTTTTAAGTTACTCCTTCAAAACAGAAAATTTAACCTCAGAGTTATAGGAAATTTGGCACTAACTAAACCAAAATAAAGGTAGGAGAAAATCTAATGTCATTAAAATAAATGGAGCTAACTATGTTGGTAAGTGATTGATTCTTGGATGATGTCAATGTTACACTGTTTATAGCTTCTCCAGAAAACCATTGATACATTTGTAAGGGGATAAAGACTTGCAAGTAGATCTCGTAATATTTAACATGATCCAATAACATGACACGATTCAACTCAACATGAAACACTATTTACCCAACAGTCATACTGTTCTATTCTGAAAATTAAATTAGATTTAAATTGATATTAAGGGATATTATTAGAATTCATTGTAATTAAATTAGTTTCATTTTGCTGAAGCAAATGTTTTGAAAACTAATTTAGTGGTGTTATCTTAGTTTTGGGATTAATCATATGTCGAATTTATTGATTGGTATTGTGTTTGGGTGGAAATTGATTTAATGTCATTTTTCACTATAAGAGATATTAAATCATATTTAAATCAAGTGTTTCAAGGCTGAACTAGTGGTGAACCAGTTTGAACCATTTAGTTTTTTTAGAAAAAATGTATAGATGGCAAAGGAGGGCTCTGCCATGTTAATATTACTAGTAGTAAAGGAAAACAATAAATTCCTCCATAATCCTAGCATCTTGGCTTGACCTGCTGCTACTAAACAAAATTAAGACAACTTATCACTCTACTGCCAGATAAAACTCCTGTCAAACCTTTAAGTTACATCCCATAAATCGCTATAACTACCTAAACTGTCTATGTTACTACAAATTTTACCATAACCCCTTAGTAGACCAAATTTTTTGGATCAGGATTAAGGATATTTTATATATCCTATTATTTCCCCCTCCTCCCTAATTCGGCAGTCAAGAATTTAATCCTATTAAAAGTTGTTTAAATCATTAATTTTTATAATTTGTTGGATCTTTTTTAAAAAGTTGTCTAGTTTTTTTGAAAAATTGTTAGGTTTTTATTAGAAAAATTATTTATTAGAAAAGTCTATTATTTTATAAAGAATAGGTTTTATTATCAAACTATAAAAGGGGCTTAGGATCCTATATATTGGACAAGTTTGACTTAATAGAATTTTCAATTTCGCTTTCTTTAGGTGGGAATCAGTAACTTTTTCTCTAGGTAAAGATCATATCTTTATTCACCTGTTGTATTATATCAAACAGTATCAAAGCCAAATTCTGTGTTCAATAATTTTCCATCCAACTTCATCGTCATGGTTTCTCCCCGCAGTCATTTTTCTTTCCTCGCCCACTGTCATCTCCATCTCTATCATACCTTCATTCACACTGTTACAATACATCACACCCTATTTCCTCTCAGTACAATCATTATTCCTTTTTTTACTATTAATTTGTCAAGCGCATAACACAATCAAGAATTAAATTTTTTCTTAAAAGTTGTCTAAGTTGTTAATTTTTATAATTTGTCAAAACTTTTTAAAAGGGTCATGTCGCCAAATTAGGATTTTGTTAGAAGTTTATTATTTTATAAAAAATATGTCATGTCATCAAACTACAAAATGAGTTGGGATCTCATGTAATAGACAAGTTTTTGAGTTAATACAATTTGCAATTTCCTTTTCTTTGGGTGAAAATCGATAACTTTTCTCTAGATGAGGATTGTATCTTTATCCTGTCACTATGTTGCACCAATTGGCATCAGAGTTTTCCTTTATGTGAGGGTCATATCTTTATCCTTTCATTATACTTTGTCAATTTTGAATACATACCATCCATCTTCCTTATTATTCTTTTTCCCCACCTTTTTTGACCTCTACCATCATCATCCCCATCTCCATCATACTTTCACATACTATTATTGTCAAGTATGCTCTGTTCCTTCTTCACACAATTATTGTTCCTTCTTTTTCACTATTAATCCGGCCACCACAACCTCATCATCGAGTTGTGCTGCTCCATTTTCTATTTATTGTGATTTTCCTCTCTCATCATCATCACCTTCCAATGTTGTTGCTTTATTATCTTTATTTCCTCACAACAACCACCTACAATATAGGAGATCACAAGCAGAGGAGATCGAGTTTGCTTGTTAGCTTCATAGTACAACTTTAACATTAACGAAGCTCACATCATCTCAGTATAAAAGATTTTCTCTTTTTGAATATTGACTTATGTTTATTTAGTTGATAATTTTAAATAACACTTATTTAATTATTTTTCTCATAATTTCATACAAATTATCACATCATTCATAAAAATTTTAAAAAATCATATCTAATTTAATCAACTATAAAAAAAATTATCATCATTCATAAAAACATATCATCATTAATATTTTTTTTACTTGCACTTAATTTAATTATTATCCATCATGTTTAGTTACATTATCAATATTTATGTTGATATGATGAGGAAAAAAAAACCATAACTACCACCAAATAATATTCATTTTGGGAATGACATATATACAAGATCATAATCACATCGTCCTATATCTAAAGAAGAGTAATTATTTTTGCGAACCACATGTTAGGACATACGCCCTATATGCGATGGAACTAGGAGCCCTAATGTATTTCTCGATTAGTTAGGCTTCATTGAAAATTATTTTTAACTCCAAGGAATGAGTACGATTTGCCAAATTCGCACTCATTGGATGCTAAAACTTAGTGGCGATCTGTCCAGAGTGGACAAGAACCTAGTATACATTAGCATGGAATGAAAAAAGATATCTCCCAGCAAACTTTAAGAGAATCTTCCTTAAGTCAATTTTCAATGTCATCACCCGAAGAGTTGTGGTTAATAAATCTTTTAATAACTTAACTTCAATAAAACATGTCTCTGATGACAATCCAGAAGAGCACTCTGATGGCACTTTAAACAATTCCCTTAATAATGCAATCTTAGAAAAATCTCTTATTGACTTGACTTAATAGAGACTAATTGACTTGATAGTAACCATAACTTAGACAACCATAACTTAGACTCTAAAATTATGATTCAGTCATGTAATCAAAATAAGTCAAATGAAGAAACTAAAGAGAACAAACATCATGATCTAGTAATGCAAGACAATAGTTTAAAAATTTACAAAACACTTGGCATGAGTCCTTCCATATCTACTTTCTTTGGTGATAGTGCGAGAAAGATTGATTATAATGCTTGTTTATTTAACTTTACAACTTATTTGAACACGAATTCAATTTTTAATTTGAGGATATGCTAATTTACTGGGAGAAGTACAAGTATTTGTCTTCGTATATTGATGTTGTTACAGGTTTTACGGAATCATCCTTATTGTTATCACTTTCACATTACATAATTTTAACAAACACAGACAAAAATTTTGTCATACAACAAACTCAGATGTTTCCTTACTCATTGGAAAGGATGACCCAAAAATATCTCAAAGTCAAAATGTAAAAAATGTAACAAAGTGCATCTATTTCTTTCTCATTGGAAAGGGATTTCAAATAATAGAGTTAATGAAGTAATACAGCCAAACACGGTTACTGAAGCAATTATTCCCTATACTTGCAAAATGCAATCCAAGATGAAAAAGTCTCTGTATGTTGGGAGAAATTCGAGTATTCGTCTCCGTATGTTAATTTTGTTTCTGGTTTTGTAGAAAAATCATCATCATTATCACCTTCAAATCACATAAATTCAACAAAGATATGAACATTATTCTTGTTATACAACAAACTCAGATATTTCTTTACTAATTGGAAAGGACAACCAAAGGGGAATATCTCAAAGTCAAAATGCCAAAAAAGAGAAACAAAGTACATCTATTTCTTTCTCATTGGAAGGGACATCCAAAGAACAAAATCAATAAAGACAGGGTTGCCAAATCAATTGTTCTCTATGCTTGAAAAAGACAATCTAAGAAGAAAAAATCAACTCGTCATGAGTCGAGTTCTCCTTAGTAGGGAGAATAATACAAACAAAGAAATACATTGGCATCAAAGGCAAAGATTGAAGAAATAAATCAACAACTACCTAATTTGGCTAAAAAGGCATTTCCACTTCACAACTATTTCATCACCCCTACTTAACCAAATAAGGAAACACATTAATATCAAAAAGACAATAATTGAAGAAATAAACCAATAACTATTTGATTCGTCTAAAAAGGTGCCTTTGTTTTAACAAGGCTCCACCTTCCCACTTGACAAAGTTAAGTTCTCTTCAGTTGAAAAGCATAGTGCAGTCAAGAATTTAATCCGATTAATAGTTGTACAAATCATTAATTTTTATAATTTGTAGAGACTTTCCAAAAAAGTTGTTTATTTTTTTACAAAAGTTTTTAGGTTTTTATTAGAAAAATTAGAGTTTTGAGAAAATATTATTTTATAAAGAATAAGTTGTTATCAAACTATAAAAGGGGGTTAGGATCTCATGTATTTGATAATATTTTGAGTTAATACAATTTTTAATTTCCTTTTCTCTAGGTAGGAATCAATAACTTTCCTCTGAGTGAGAATCATATCTTCATTCGTATGCTGCATCACCATCTCTATTCCTATTTAGTACAACACCCTCCCTCTCACAGACAGAACGACTCGCAGCCTTTCTCCTGATCCAATTGTTAAATCCTCCTTCCTATAAGTCTCTCTATCCATTCTCAATCGTGTTCGTGAAAGGTTCAAAATTTTGAGTCGTGCCAAAGTTTTGGTCTTTGATTGGAAAGATACTATTTCGGTATCATGTTGATGTTTCAAAATATGGCATCGGTAATGGATTGGAGTTGAAGAAGGAAGGAGACATATCTATACTAGCATGGTTTTAAATCTTGTACCATGGGCAAAACGATCAAAATATATCATTTAGGTAAATTATCGAAACTTATACCACTTAGTACAAACAATGAATTTTTTCTTTCATCTCATTCCTCTTTCAGAGTGTTGGCACGATCTTTGAAACATATCTTTCAAGTTAAAAATTGACACTACGACACGACTTGAAATTTTGAACCTTGGTGTGGAGTAATATCGAGTTTCGATAATTTAGATGAATGATACATTTTTTGCCCGGCACGATAAAAGATTTTAAACCATGCTAGTGACCCATTGGTAAGCATCATCCTAACCTTATACACACTGCCACCTGCACTTTGTTTAATGTCTCCGCGTAGGAGTCAGAAGAAAACCTTGAGAGCATCAATCACTTCCGTAGCCACTGTTCATTGTAGCCGATACAGTTGCAATCACCATCGACACTACATATAGTTGTTGTTATGGTTTAAAATCTCGACCCGTGTTAAGGTTTTAGTCCCAGACTGAAACAATACGGTTTTGATACTTTATCGTGTCGTACCAATATGATTTTGGTGTTTCTTAAATATAAAATATATAATTAAAAATTAAATGTAAATATTAAAAATGCAATAAAAAGTAAAAGCAAAAATACGAGATCATGACATTTTTATATGATAAATAAATAAATAAAATATTATATATTTTTTAAACTAAAATAAATTTTATATATATATATATATATGTCAAATTAATGAAGTAATTTTATTAGGATTTAATTAAGTCTGTTTAATTATCATATTTATAGTTAAAAGTTGATTGAAATATTAACCTAAATTAATTTTGGATCATCCGCGCTAGTTCGCGTTACCCCACGGAACTCTGCAAGCCCACGATGCCGACTGCAGTTCTAGTGTGGGAGGTTAGCGGAACTGTAGATTTTGCTCGTTTCGCCTAGCATGTAATGAAATTTTAAACCATGGCTGCTATGGTTGATCTATCTAGTTCTTTTGTGAGTCCAACCTTGTGCTACCTCTCCTATAGTCTGCCACCACCTAAAGATCAAGAAACAATTTTTACACTTATGAGCTATTCAATTGTCGTCTACCTATGCCTTTGTTGGCAACTTGTGAAGCCTTTACCGACCCTACTCTACCAATGCCTCCATCACAACCTATATTCTAGTAATTGACTTCAACTAGAGCGTGACACATACACACAACACAAATACATAAATGGATGACACAAATTGACCTATTTATAAAATAAATTACTTTTAAGAAGGTTAAACAGCTTGTTATGTCATTTAACTTAATTATTTAGAGTTTAAATATTAAATATTAAATTTAATGTTATTTCATATAGTTTACATTGTCCCAAATAACACAACAATATGACATGATTAATATGACATACTAATCCAAACCACAACAATCATAAGGGCAATAAAGCTCTATATATATAATTGGCATACATTGTTCATGGATGTCTGAAAGTTAACCCATATGGAGTGGATTAGATGACTGTTACTTCTGGCTCCACCCTGTCTCCATAAAAACTGTAACCAAATACAACTTGAGAAAATAGATAGAGCTGCAAAAAAATTCAAAAACAAATAATTAAGCAAAATAATCACCATTCTGCAAAGTTATTGCGCAAGAACTTCAGTAAACAAGAGAACTTACATTGGAAAGTGAATTCAACTTTTCCTGATTCCCTGAATGTTCGTTTCTTGAGTTCCACACAAGTGAAATTTGTACTTGACCTAGAAAAGGAGGGCATATATTTCCTATTTCTGGTAATAAAGCACAAAGTATGTTTCTAATATTAAATGACACAAACCTTTTAGATATCGATCTTGAACTGGGAGGGATGTGTTATATGTTGTTATAGCCATCTAAAATACCAGTATTTGTAAGCTATAGAAGAAGGATATACCAGTATTCATATGCATACAACAAGGAAATATGAGAGTTGAGAGTATGTGTCAAACTTCTGAGACTGTGTTTCATATTATTGTCATATGACACCAAAAATATATCAAATGCTTCAACATACTCAAAGACAATTAACAAGATAAAAACATCTAGAACCCATTTAATATCTGTGATTGACACCATGAAAGTAACTTACAAACCATGTCCTTGTATTCTTGATGAAAACCATGAAAGTAGAAAAAATTGCAACTGTACAAAACTATGCACTTTTTCCTTCTTTGCCTCATGTCTTATCACTAATACTCAACCTCCTATTATTTATTTTATCTTTCTTTCAAGTTTTCTACAACTTTATACAAAGAATATAAACAAATCAACTGCAACTACTTAGGGATGTCTACATGGAACTTATTCGATTATTGAAAGCCACATAAGACAATTGCTACTAATATCTAGATCTTTTTAAATCACTTTTAAACCATGTTAAACAGAGTTTTTGTCTCCAACTATTCCCTCGCTTCGTCAAGTGTAGTGGATACAAATTGAATAATGATATATTCATTAATTGTTTGTTAATATATATGTTCATGTCATCTTAATATATATATATATATATATATATATATATATATATTTTCATTTCATCATATATTGGGGCTACATTCAATTTATCAGATAATATTTTTTTATTTACTTTCTCACAAGCTCATACAACATGTTAACATCTCACCATTGCATCTCTTTCCCTAAATGAATATACAATGACCCATAAAGTATGACTAGTTGTAACAGTCTTCTAAAATGTACATTTTACAAGGCTAGACATTCCCCAATCTTAAGTCATACCAAAGCTTTTTGCCTAAGGAAAATATACTGATTGTACAAGAATATAAACATTCCTCTTAATTTCAACCACACAACCTGTCTTATACATGATATCTTTGTCAATATCTCAATAATATCCATGGTAATTAGAGGAAGAATTAATGTTTTGTGCTTATAAGAGATAAATGAGTAGGAGAAGGCAAAGATGATAGAGAATTTAAGTTTTAATTTATGGTGCATAGGAAAGAGTAAAATGAGAAATGAAGTAAGCATTGTTGTGCATAATTCATTAAGAGACCAAAAAATTAGTTAGAAAGGAAGATAAGATTATATCTCTTAAGATAGTGGTAGCAAAAGAAACTATCAAGTACGATGAGATGAAAATACCAAACATTCTGAGAAGACATAGATGAGGTAGTATAAAAAATTCAAACAAACAATATGATTTTAATAGGAGATCTAAATAGGCATGTAGAGTAAGAAATGAGATCTAAATCGATATGTAGAGTAAGAAATAAGAAATATGATAGGTACATGGGATTATGATTTTTGACCAAAAAATAAAAAAGAAAAAGATATATTAGCTTTTGTGAGATTGTGAACTTATGATAGTTAATACACTTTTCAAGCATAGAGGAGAACACTTGATTTCGTTCAAAATAGGAAGAACAAGTCACAAATTGAATTTCTCAGGAAGAGGGATAAACAAATTTATAAACATTGCAATGTCATCCCTAGAGAAAACTTAACCCTCTAATATAGGTTAGTGGTGTATAATACACACCTCATATATAGTATTAATAGAAGGAAAACATGCATAGCTCCTAGGATCAAGTGGTGGAAGTTAAAGGATGAAAAACTAAGTATCTTTTAAGGAGAGCATAGGAGCATAACTATTTGAAGAAATATATGACAACTAAATTAAGTTTACAATGGTGGCCAAGAGCATACTCGTAGAATCAAGAGAACATACACTTCCAAATAAAGAATCTTAGTGGTAGAATAAGAAAAAAAACAAACATCCCATAAGTTATACACTTGTAAGAACGAAGAAAATTTAAAAAAAAATATACAGTCAACAAGAAGCCATGAGTGAAGCCAAGAATGATATTTTTAAAGGCTTGTATCGACAAGTTGATTCAAGGACATATATAGAATAGCTAAAGCTGTAACACCCGAGAAAAATAGAGGATCATGTTAAGAGGATTTTTGTTAAGAAAATTTAGAGGAAGAAGTAAGAAGAAAAAAATTTGAGGAATTAATTAATAACGTGTAAGAGAAAACGTTATTAATAAGAGAAATTAATATTAATATTAGTTAA
>JBBPFP010000095.1:960987-972951 GCA_037974795.1 Kaempferia galanga | reverse complement strand
AAGAAGATGTCCATTTTTATGTTCAACCACTCCATTTTGAGATGGAGTGTCGACATAAGAGGTTTCATGAAGCATGCCGTTTTAACCCATATACAACTGAAATAAACCAGATTTATATTCCTTAGCATTATCACTTCGCAAAATACAGATGGATGTATTGAATCGGGTTTTAATCTCAACACAGAAGGGACAAAATAAAGAAAATAACGCGGAATGATTTTTCATTAAATATAACCAGATTATACGAGAATAATCATCCACCGAGTAATAAAATACCTAAAACTAGGTTTAGATAAGATAAGACAAGGACCCCAAATATCATAATGAATTAATTCAAAAGGAATAGTAGCATGTTTATTTACTCTTGGACTCGAACTAAGACGATGATGTTTTGCAAACTGACATGACTCACATGAAGACACTTTACCATATTATGGACAAAACTTTTTGAGCAAAGGTAGAGCTGGATGTCTAAACCTACAATGAGTCTCTAAAGGAGAAGTGACACTCGAACAAGCAAAAGAATTTTGGAGCATTGTGTCAAGAATGTAGAGGCCTCCATACTTATGTTCTTTACTAATAATCTTCTTCAAAAGATCATGAAATAAACAATGATTGGGACAAAATGAGATGCGATCACGATTTAATTGACTCACAAAGAACAAATTAAAGGATAAATTAGGTAAATATAAGACAGAGGATAGAGGAAGCAAAGGAGTAGGATTGATAGTGCCAGACCCACGAACACAAGATAGAGACCCATCAGCTAAAGTAACAGTTAGAGTGTTAGATTTAAAAGAAAAAGTAAAAAAGAGACTAGAATTGCCTGTCATATGATTCATGACACTAGAATCAATGACCCATTTAGAGGATGAGGAAACAAGTCTTGTTTTGTAGTTACCTGGATCAACAATAACAGTGACAGAGGAAGATGAATTCTTGAGTGATTGCTGATATTGTGCCAATTTGGCAAATTCATCTGCAGAGATAAGAACTGATTTATCAGGGGCATCATTAGTGGATGCAATATGAGCAAGTGTTTTTGCGGATTTTTGCATTGAAGCTTTCTACACTTAAACTTTGTATGGCTTGAATTACGGTAGTAGTTGCATATAATACCATCAGAAAGTTCAAGTTTCAAAGTCTTGCGAGCCTCCTTTGTTTCCACCGTGAATAGTTGATTTTTTAAGCACATAATTAATATTGTGACTTACCAAAGCACCACTAAGTGGAATTGGTAAGTACTTTTTTTACGGAGAACGTGACTAAATACATCTTGTAAAGAGGAGACCTCAGAACCCGAGAGAATTTGTGATTTAACGGTCAACAAGAAAGCTCATGATAGCTATCTGCTCTCGTTGGCGTTGTTGAACCTTCACAACAGGGCTAAAGGGTAGCAATATGAATAAAAGTGAAAACACAGCAATAGAAAAGAATCATACTTCTGCCCGTTTCCCTGAAGAAGATGAGTCCAACCAAAAGTATGAGAGCAGACATAGATGATGGCGAAATAGAACAAACTTGTCGTGGAGAAGAAGATAGTTGCAGCAAGAGGCAGCGTTGAAGTCGCCACAGAAAGGGAGGAGGCTCATCATGGAAGTGATCACACACTGCTGCGGCGAGAAGCAACGTTGAGGTTGTTGCAACAAGAAATGAGCGCGATCACGGTACATTGCTGGGGATAAGGGCTTGGACCTTGTCGGTCGCTAGGGCTCATCCCATGGGATAAGGGAGGAGGAAGGAAGCAGCGAAAATGGCGACGAGGAGGAAGGAATCAACAAACTTCCCTGAACACAAGGAGCGTTGGCGGCTAGGGCTCGTAAGGAGGGAAGAGATTCAGCGGAGATTAACTCTGATTTCTAATCGTAAGGCTCTAATACCATGTAATTGATAAAAACGAATTCCTATTTAACTTTATTGAAAAGTGAGACATATTTATATACAAACTACGTATCTATTTTAGGAAACTATAATTAGCTTAATTATCAATTTGCCTAATTGACACATATTAACCAATATATGCCGATCATATAGTAACTAATATATACAGATAATATATTGAAATAACACAACTATGATTACTTATCTTTAATTTGGTGATTTAACACTTTTTGCTTGCAGGTACTATTAGGTGGGGAGAATTTGGCAAGGGTGGTCTTTTATGGGGGGAGTGTAATGGAAAACCTTGCGAATGGTTTAGTGGTGATCCTATTGTGGAACTCTTATCCCAGGTTTGTGAATTTTAGATAATTTTATGTTTGTATAAAAGCGAATCCATGTTGGCTTTATATTATTCTAATTACATTAGTAATCTTCCTTGATCATGTGAACTTTAAATAAGTGTTTAAAGTATTGAGCTGTGCTGGCTTGAATGAGTATAATTTACCATTGCACCTACCAACCGGTATACAAGAAGACATTGATATTAGCACCGGAGCCTCTTGAATTGTATCTCTTCTATTCTCCTTGCTTCCTAATTGCACGTGTGAATTCCCATGCGATGGTGGTGCCCATGGCGATAACAAAGCGATATGAGGGAGAGAGATCAAAAGAGATTGAGATTAAAAGACTACTGGAGGAGAGGGGAAAATCGAGTGCGATTTGATTGAGGGTGAATGGTGTGCTTGGTAGGCAATGTTGTGAGGTGGTGAAAGAGAAGGAGAAGAGTGAGGAAAGTGTGTGTGCAGGGAAAGGGGAGGGGAGTATAAATAACTTGTAGCCTTCCAAAAATTTCACTGACCATTGAATTGAATTATTGTATATATAAATTTGGTTTTGTTTTAAATAAGCCAAATAAATCCAAATTAAGCCCACTTTGAACCCAACCGATCCTAATCTATTCTACTTGATGAAATCCTCATAACCTTAAATCGACTTTCACTCAACCTTTGAAACTCAAAATATTTGTTTAGTTCATTTTAATTAGTTGCTTAAAATTCTAATAGAATAATTTAAGATGCAAAAATTTAAATAGGATAAACTTCGCTATATAACATTGGCAAAGCTTCTTTTTCGTCTTTCGTCTTTTATGATTTTGGTAAAATCCAAGTGAGATCATACAAGCAAGCGACAAGAAAATTATGGTTTAACAAGATTGTGTTGAGGTTCTCATTGAGCTAAGAGCTGTTAGAATTTGACATGAGATTTTGATTAAATGATTTTTTTATGATTAAGTTGACAAAATTCATTTATTATTTTTTGTTTATTTCATTAGATTATCAAGATTCATCATTGATTGCTATAGGTGTGCACTATGATATATACATTTTAAATTATTGTGAGATAATTTTTCCCCTTCAAAATTTAACTTAATTTTACCAAAAAATTTAAACCTAAATCTTCTTAAATATGACTAAGAGGAGTTCCCATTCAAATTTCAATATTTTTCATTTTCTATATAGACTTTACACCATGGCTTGAAATCTCATTCTGTGCCCAGCGAAACGGTCGAAATGTATCATTTGGATAAATTATCCAAACTTGATACCACTAGACATTGGGAATGTCTCCTTCCTTGACTTCACTTCCTTTGTGCTTTAACTTCCAATTTGTTATTAGCATCATGCATTGGATTGTTCACATGATACTGAAACAACATCGTATAGTAAAAGACTGAAATTGTGGTACGACTTGAGATTTGAACCTTGCTTTACACTTATAAAATTAAATATAATTTAGTTGCAAAATTCACACTCTAATTTTAAACATAAATTTAATATTTTACAACTCAAATATGAAAAAGTTTAGAATTCTCTATTTTGGCCCACTTTAATAATTACAATTACGTGGAAAAATCAAAACTAAATTTAAATCTAATGCTAAAATTTTTGATTGTTTTACTACATTCAAGTGTTGTAGATTTGAAATACAAATTTACAAACACATTAAATGTATCAAATTAGTAACTCGATAAATTCTCACAAATGTGTGAAAAGAACAAGTCAAAATCATTATTGATTAACTTCTTCAATAAGGAAGGTCTCCCCGTTCTTTAAAACTTAGATTTCTCTAGTGTTATAGATTCTCAAATCAAAGTGTGCAGCAGGTTATAGAGGATTAGAGAAGGTCTCATTTCCATGTTGCTCATTTTCAATATGTAAAAGTCGAGTAGATTATAAATGTAAATAAAAAAAGTAAACAGATTATTAGTCACTAATGCTAAAACCTAAAACTTAATTTAGTTGCAATCTTTTTTAACTTTGTGTATTGAGGTGATCAAATTAAGCATCCAATATAATTATTAATTTAAATGGATTTTCTTATGCTACTTTTTTTCTTGGTTTTGAATTGATCATTGTTTATCTATTTCAATTTGTTATTACCTTTTGAGTTTGACCATATTAGTTTTATTTAGGAGGTGATTTTTGTATGTGATAAGTAAAGGCCTTTTGTTTTCTGAAGGTAAGGGCAATTTATGGCCTCGATCAAGAAGTAACTTTCAGGAATGTGACTATTTCATCAAGTAAAAGACCTCAACCTTTGTATCTTGGAACAGCAACTCAAATAGGTTAGTTGATATTTATATACTACAGCTGGCTTGCTTATTGTTTAATTTTTCCTTCTATAGTTTGATTAGTAATCTGCCATGCACATTTTCATTAGGTGTGTTACCAACTGAGGGAGTGCCTAGCTTGCTGAAAGTATTACTTCCTGCAGATTGTGTTGGGCTCCCAGCATTGTAAGTAGAACATACTATTCCTTTTTTTCTTTGAGTCTAAACATTGGTAAGAATGATTTCATATTTTTGTATCTTACTGCAGTTTAAAGAAATGTATTCTACTGATATTAATATCTGATAGCTCAAAGTGAATATTGTTAAATTAGGCAAGTCATTTGACTTGATTTTCTATTTAGTAATTGTAGTTTAATTAATCTTGTGACATACCATGTCAAAAGTGAGGGTTGAAGGAGAAAATTATAATATTTAATTATGTGAGTGATAGAGATAATTGACACTCTGCTTTAAAAGCCGTGTAGTATAGAAACAAGGATTCCATAGTTGCTTGACATACATTGAATAATGATGGACTTATTTGGGAAGTAGTAAAATCCAATAGTAGAAAGTTCAAATTTTGGAAATTAAAGTCTCATTTTTTGAAAGTCCAATGTCAGGAAAAATCAAAGAGTTGTTCCAAAGAAAGAGAAGCCAAGTGTGTTTTTGGTGGAAAAATATTGGAAGTAAAAGGTTTTATACTTAGTAGAGGAAAGATAAAATATACAAAATTTAAGTTTAGTAGTAGTTGACATTGCAAAACAATTATTAAGATAGAGATAATGAGTTACTTGTAAGTATATAGGATCGTTTTTGCAAAAGGATGGAGGGGTTGATAAAGATATTTTTCATAGGATATAAGTAGAATAGTTGAACTGGAAGAGATCTTCAAATGCTATTTATGATCATAAGGTATCTCTAAAATTTGAAGGGAAGGAATACAAAATGGCGGTTAGATCTGCTATAGTATATGGGGTTAAATGTTGAGCTATGAATTGAGCACCCTAACATAATTGATAGTCACAGTTATGAGAATGGTAAGCCGGATGTGAGGACTTACTAGGATGGACAAATAAGAAATGGAAAATGAGAATATTAGAGAGAAAGTTGGGGTTATGTCTATTGAGAGAAAACTCCAAAAGACACGCTTAAGATGACATAAACATGTATCTATGCGATTAATAAATGTCTTAGTTAGGCAATATGAGACTATGACAAATGCATATATTAATTGAGGAAGAGGGCGACTAAAGAAGACTTGACTAGCAATGATGAAACATTATAATTCATTTAAATATAGATGAGAATATAATAGGGGATCAAGCCCAATAACGTAGGAGGATTATATAGCCAACTCCACTTAATGGGATATAAGTTTGATTATTGTTGTTTGCAAGAAATCCTAAGAGTTAATCAAAGTTGATTTATAAGGCATTTATGTTTTCTTTCCTATGTTCTAAGAGTTCATTTGTTACTATAAATATGTGTTGGAATATAGAAAAAAGAGCAAAATTCTTTAAAAGAACTTTTGAATTGTGTGATATAATGTGCAAGTTGTCATGCCTATGGTCCTCTACGTGTAATTCCTAAGTTTTCTACAACCCTTTCAACACTCTTAAACTAAATTTCATATTTTTGACTCACACATCCTTGAAACAATTAGCCTCATGCTGCATCATATTTGGTATCACGGCTTAAGTCAATATGCGTAGTAGGTTTGGAAGCAGTTTAGAGGAAAGTTGATTGATAGTAGTGAGATGAGATACTTATTTGCATAGTAAACAAGTTGATGACATGCAAACTCTTTTAATGAGTAAAGCCCTCATTTCTCTACTAAGAAATGAAGTTTAAAAAGAGCAAGGAGGAACACATGTTAGGGAAACAAAAATCTGATTCAGGAAGGCTTCCTATAATTCAGCAGAAGCATAATCCTTTCTTGAGTGGGCTAGAAAGGTAAATCCGTTACCTTAACGACCCCCCTTTGCCGGCCTACGGATATGGAGGAAGGTTCAAACAGGTACAAAGGCGGAAGGTGCACAGTGGGGTAAACCCCTGGTCGTCAGTTCACTATTACGTCAGAGATGCCATGCACCTACCGTCTGCGGGGCTAGAAGATTCTTTGAGATGGAGGCCAATAACAAAGAAAGTCTGAATTGAAGTGTCATATTTCGAAGGGAAAGTGGGCCACACTTTATTTGTTTATTTGCTTGCAACAACAAAAGAATATTTTGATAGATAATTAAAGTGTGTAATTTAGTTGGGTGAAGCTCGTGGATTTAGGAAAAATATGGTGGACAGGTATTAAAGCGAACAAAGAGACTGAGATAACCACCAATTAGCTCATAGCTAGAGGTGAAGGGTAAAATACTAGAGAAGTATTTGCTAACAAATATTATGATAAGCTATTGGATCAACTTAAAGAAAAGCGTGTCTGAAGTTAAATATATATAAAAGATTGATAAATTAACGATAAGGAGTTCGATAGTTGAAGATTCTCGACAAACACGTGCAAGGTTTAATGTTTATATTTATTGGAATGAGAACTGGGTATGATATTTCAAACCATGAAGACCTTTACATCCCGGAGCAAGCTTTTGATGTTACATTGGATATGTACATATTTTGGGGTTTAGTAAAAAATTCCATGAAACAAATTAAAAGTTAGAATGAGAACTGAACTTGTCAATCCATTGAATTAGCTGTGACTCAAGCCGCATTTTGAATTACTTAAATCTAAAAACTCCAAAAGCAAATGTTTCAAATGTCAACATCCAATCCATATTACTTACAATTTTCCCAAAAAGAGTTTAGACATTGGAGAGGATCATGAATATGAGACAAAACAACAAAAAGATATAATTCTTTTTAGTATGAAATTTGGAATAAAGATTGATTTGGAAGAACAGAAAAACACTTCATCAGCAGTTGACATTAGGAGTATTCTTACTGCTCCAAAAGTTAACCATCGGAGCACCTCAACTTGTGAAATTATACTTCTATTTTCGTAATACAATGTTGTTTTGTTTCTCTTTCTTGTGAGAATTATTTTTACCATTTGATGTGACATTATTACTATGAAAATAACTCATATACTTCTTACTCAACCTTGGTCGTTTGATCGAGATGTGCATCATTTTATCAAGGAGAACACATTTACTTTGATGTTCAACTATAAGAAGGAATTATTGAAACCAATATACATTGCTAGAATAAAGAAATAGAAGCAAGAGAAGTAAAAGTGGTCAAAGACTTCTACTAGCATTATAATCTCTCTTCCAAATCTGACCAAGAATTAGTATGAGAGCAAAGAGAGTGGCATTATATATGAAAATCAATGATGGAGTTGTTGCTCAAGCTCACTCGCCACATTATTGAATGACTTTTCAATATGCTAAATATGTTGGCGTGGTTTCAAAAATTGATTTAAAAAGTGGAGATTATCAAATATGCACAAGGCTTGAAGACAAGGACAAAACAACTTTTAAGGCACAAGATGATCTTTTTGAATAACTTATCATCCCTTTTGAAATATTCTTGGGTTCTCACAAGAAGAAGGATCATATTCTCTCTCGCCCTCCTAACTCTAAAGATCCGAAATATTTAGATTGGATTTCGAATGACTGTTATGGCTTGGCTTCTCAACAATATGGAGGAGTCTGTGAGCACTAATGTTATGCTTGTGGGAACTGCCAAAGAGATGTGGGATGCTTTACGTGACATGTATTCGAATGACAAAAATGTTTCTCGAGTCTTCGAATTATATGAAAAACTTTTCTCTTCGCCAAGACAGTTAATCTATTAGTAACTATTTTGCTACTCTTAAGGGGGTTGTTGATGAAATTCTGCTATACCATCATATCTCTGTGACGTTCGGATTTGAAAGAATTAGTGGGAGGAATTTTTGGAACACTTTTGCTATACCATCATATCTATTGTGCATTTACTGAATATCGACTCCATCACCGGGCATTCACAAGCTCGTTGATATGATCTCGGTTTCTCAGAAATTGCTTCGCTCTTCTGCTAGCATTCCCTCTACCACTGCTGCCTTATCCTCTACAGGTGCGTTTGTTGTGTCTCATGATAAGTCTTGGTTGCTAGATTTCGATGCTTCCACCCATATTACTAGTAACAAGTCTGTTTTCTCGTCCTCTTTTGTTTCCTCATCTTTATCCTCTGTCCGTCTAGCTAATGGTATCTATTCTCCCATTACGGGAATAGGTGTTGTTAGGGCCAATGCAAATCATTCATCACTCTTGATAATGTTCTATTTGAACCTAAATTTTTTGTTAGTTTACTATCCATAAGCCAATAACAAAAACTCACAACTGTTCTGTATCTTTTTTATCTACCTATTGTCTTTTTTAGGATCTACAAACGAAGAGGATGCTTGGTGGAGGACATGAGCGTGATGGCCTATACTATTTGAATTCAGTTACACCTGAGTTCTCGAGCACTCTAGCAACGATTTCCTTATCGGTAATATTGCCGTCTAGGTCACCCATCTTCTTTCGCTCTTAAAAGTGTAGTTCTTGTTTAGTCTACTGAATTCAGTGCGAGTCCTCTGTGTTTGGCAAACACTATCGTACTTTTTTTCCTTCTAGAATTGATAAGCCTAGTTCTTTTGCATTTGAACTTGTTCATTGTGATTTTGGGGACCTAGTAGAGTTGAGTCTAGAGGGGGCTTTCCGAATTTTATAATTTTTGTTGATTATTCTCGCATGACGTGGTTATATTTACTCAAAAATAAGAGTGAAGTATCTAAGGTGTTAACATCATTTTATAATGAAATAAAATCCAATCTTCTATTATCTTGCACATTCTTCGTATCGATAATGCACTTGAGTTCACTCAAAAGACTGTGTCTATATTATGTGATTCTCATGACAATTCATCAAACCTCTTGCTCATATACTTTCCAACAAAATAGCATTGCTGAATGCAAACACCGCCATATTTTAGATGTAGCTCGTACTCTGTCACATACATGTTCCTAAGTTTTGGTGGGGTGATACTGTTCTCACAACCTGCTTTCTCATAAATAGGATGCCATCTATGTTACATGGGGATATCCCCTTCTCTTGTCTTCACTTCGCGTATTTGGGTGTGTTTGCTTTGTTCATAATTTTACTCTTGACCTAGATTAATTGTTTCCTCACTATTAAATGTATCCTGCTTGGATATTCTTTAACACAAAAATGATATCATTGTCTCGACCCACTCGAAACTTAGTTATATGTGTTGATCTGGATAAGACACATGATACAGTAGCATCTCCTCCGTTACCTATCCCACCATCCATATCTCCCACTACAGATGCTCCGTCTACTAGACCATTGTAGTTGTACACATGGCGTGCTCGACGAGAACCATTTTCATGTTCCTCACCTCCTCGTGTAGCTCCTGATGCTCCTTCCCCTCCGAAATTGATCTACCTATTACTCTTCGTAAAGGTACTCGATCTTGCACGACTCATCCTTTGTCAAATCATATCTCGTTTGATTACCTTGGTCCTGCGTTTCACGCTTTTGCTATTTCTCTCTTCTACAGAACTTCTAACTTCTTACTCCAAGGCTAATTAACATTCGGCTTGACAAATTACAATGGAGGAGGAAATGTTTGCCCATATCTCTCATGGTAAATGGGAGCTAGTGGCTGCATTACCTTCTGTTGATATTATTGCATGTTGTTGGATGTGTACTATGAAATTTAAAGCTGATGGTACTATTGATTGATACAAAGCTCGTCTGGTAGCTAAAGACTTTACACAAACTTATGATGTTGACTACTTTGAGGAGTTCTCTCCTACTGCCTGCCTGAATTCTATTAGAGTTCTGTTCTCCTTGGCTATCAATCAATTTTGGGCAATGTATCAACTAAATTGAAAGAATGCCTTCCTTTATGGCTATATGCACGAGACTGTTTTTATATAGCAACCTCCAAGGTATGCTGCTAGGGGAGAATGTTACTATGATCTGTAGACTTAAAAAACTATTTATGGTCTTAAATAAAGCCCTTTGATAAATTCAATAATATAATCGGAGTTTTTGGCTTCAAACAGTGCAAATATGATCATTCTGTATTTGTACGACAGCGCACGAATGAGATTATTATTCGTATTGTTTATGTTGATGACATCCTAATATTCGAGAGTGATATATGTGGGATAGATGAAACTAAGAAGTATTTATAGCATCACTTTGTGACGAGGGATATAAGACGTCCTAAATATTTCTTGGGAATTGAATCTGCTCATAGCAAATCTGGGGTTTCATTATCCCAATGGATTTATGCTACAGATTTACTCAAAGAAACTCGATTGCTGGGAATGAAGCTGGTTGATTTATCAACGCCTATTGTTGTGTTTGGGATGATACTAGAGAGTTATTTGAGGATGAGTTTGTTGGGAAACTCATCTATTTAACAATAATGAGATTTGACATATTTTTTACGGTTGGAATAGTCCGTCGTTTTATGGATAAGCCAAAGCAAGTTCACTAGGATGCTGCTATCAGGATTCCTAAGTACATTAAGAAATCTCTAAGAAAATAGTTGTCATTTAAGAGAAATGGACACCTACAAATCAAAACTTATTTTGATGCTGACTATGTTAGGCATAAGACTGACAGACGGTCCACTCCTACGTATTTAGCTTATGTAGGGGGAAATTTAGTAACATAGCGAAGTAAGAAATAGACTGTTGTTGCTAGGTTGACTGCCGAAGCTGAGTACAGAGCCATGGCTCACACCGTAACAGAGATGTTATGGCTAAAGAATTTGCTTGAAGAATTAAGGTTCATCTACTTTAAACTTCTACCAATATAGTCTGATAACCAAGCAGCTAGTCACATTGGAAGTGACCCGGTTTTTCATGAGAGGACTAAGTATATGTGGTTGACTCTCACTTTATTCGTGTGTAATGAACTAGAAAATTACTACTTCAGTCACATCATCATCCAACCAAGTCACTGATGTCTTTACTAAAGCATTAGGAGGAAAACGATTCTCAAAACTTTGTGGTCAGGTGGATATGATTGATATATAGCTCCAACTTGAGGGGGAGTATTGAATATTTTCGAAGATTCCCTTGATTGTACTGATTATGATAGATTTGGATTCCCTTGATTGTAGGATTGAGATTGATCTTCATTGCATTCCCTTGATTTTAGGGATTGAGATTGATTTATTTCTTTTCCTCCTTATGTATATAAATACCTACACATAAGCAGATTTATTATATAATTAAAGATTTTTTCCTTCTCTTCTACACATCTCATTATTATGATTTTTTTTTTTATTTCTGTTTTTTGCATAAATAATACCTACATCACTTATTACATTAATTTCCACTCGAATGAACACCTGGGTATACTGCATTTTTGTGCACCTGTCAATGTTTTCTATCACGGTTTGATCTTTGCAGTTACTTTGTTAAGGTTTAATTTTTTTTTTAGCATGTTTATTTCAGGTAC